>CAJQUW010012043.1:0-248154 GCA_907163375.1 Prostheceraeus crozeri
TGACAAGCATCAGAAATAAATAAAATGAGTCCAGTCATTTCAAATTGAAATGTCGATATAAACACCAAAAGCAAAAGCTGGAAGTAGCAATATCCATTCATCTAAGTAACTAATTAACCTCCTATTACTCTATCAACTAATTAAATCCTATGGGATAGGTCCGGTTTCACCAGGTTTGACGTGGCATTTGCTAAAAACATTTTCCTATTAAATAGAAAAAACAACGAACTTTAGACGTTCTAATCCAATCAACCAATGCACATCTCATTGTATTGCAAATAGATCGGCCGTGTTGAGCTGTTCTTCATGATAATTAGCGAGTCTTCCCCTAACTGGAATAAGAAAAATTGTGCGAATCAGATATGTTTAGACCTGGCCTGAACAATGAATAAGACTCCTCCTGCTCACATCGGTTGGGATCCGATCTGATGCGGGATTCGAGAGTCGATGGGCAATGATCCGGTAATGAAATTTATGCCTGCAATTGTTCAATGATTATAATCAAATGCTTTAATTTAACTTAGCTATTTATATTCTGCTGCCAAAAGTACCATAAATATCTTCCACCTGAAAAAGAGCACTTCACTGCAAAGTTATAGGGCATAATCTGCAAAGCTAGTAATCGTGAATTGTGAAAGACTGATTCCTTTTTTGAGGAACCATAGTCTAGGCCTGCTAGAAAAATGAATATACATTTATGAGACAAGAGTGGGTTTACATTACATGATAACAACATATTATCAACAGAAATATTCATTGATAAATTAATAATAATCTTGCATTCAATATGCAGTCCTATCCGTAATTTCAAGCAGTAAATATTTACGGTAGCTATACACAATAAATACGCATTGCTATCTTCAGAATTCGGGATCCATACAGACTAAGTTGTCAAAAGCATGATGGTAGTGGACTGATCAGAATAATAAGTTCAACAAAGAATAAAATGAGAATATCTTCTTTGTAATGAATATTTGAAAGTTTTTGAAGCTACTTGTAGGCCTATATTTAAAATGAACATAATACTAAATTCAATGCAATACATCAAAAACGTTGCTACCTTAATAAAAGTGAGTTACTATGGATGAGAAAGAGGACCCCCACCGATTCAATTTAGCTTTCTGTTGCCTTCGTTGCCGTTTCAAATCATTTTAAATGCTGGCCGTAAATTCATCAAATGGTTTCATTGCAATTATTTAACATAATACTGTGGTTGTCATTTTCTCGTTGTCACTGCAAAATTCGAGTACAGAATGAAACTGAATTCGCCACTGGATTACTCGAATTTTCACTCGCTTTATACTGAATTCCGACTAGTTGTGCGCTTGCCAATCAACATCGAACTTGAACCGGTCGCAATAACTCACACGAACACATTATTCATCATACGCAATCTTTTTAATCTCCAAAGGAAGAAATAATAGGCTTAGAACAGCCCATCAATCAGCTGTATGAAAGGTATTTATAGTAGAGCGAAGCTGTTTTTTCCATATTAAAACTTTAAAGTAACACTGGAATTCATTATATGTCTAATTCCAATTCCAAATTCAAACTTTTATCTTAGCTTATAGTTCAGAAGAGGAAAACCTACAGAAAGTTACGTTTGTCGAATCATTTACCGGATCATCGGATCGGTTCAAGTCCGTGATCCGGAGCCGATCCGATAACAGTTATCAGATCATGAGGGGATTGATCCGGTGATCCGATGGGAGCCGTAACAATGAAGAAAGCGGCAATAATGATAATATTACCTAACATTAGCCTGAGCAACAGACGGCTTGATGGCTTGATCACATGAGGCAGATTCATTTTCGCGTGGGTTAGTGTGACGCACACGCGCAGACAAGGCAATTTATCTGTGTGTTTGATGAACACAATCGGGATGTTTCTGAATTGAAGATTATTCTGCTCTGAAGCAAACGATGCTACGGAGCAGATTTACTCCTCAGGAGCAAATGACGGTTTCTGAATTGAAGATTAGCTGTGGATTATTTTTGCTCCAGAGCTATTTCAACATACGTAATGATGATGCGTTCGCAATAATGACTGACGTAATTGAATTACGCTGACCTATAGAAATTAGGGAATTCCAATTCCAATCTTAGTTTCTAGACGAAATCTACAAATACGCAGACACTAGTGTTAGAGAGCAGAAGATCTGACAAAAGATCTGACATTCAAAAGATCTGAAGTCACGTTGTGAAAGGATCCAGCGGCATAAAATCGTACAGCAATTAGCACTTGCAATATTGGTGGTATATGTATACCTCTCGACGACAATGATGACAAATCATTCGATAAGATACGTGTTAGATCAATCAAAGACGATGTGTAGAATCTAAATTTCTCACGAAACTCATCATCATTGAAATATTGCATAGGATTACTCCAATCTCGCAATGTTTGACTCACGGATTCTTCATCAATATATTCCAAATACTCCATTTCTCCACTGGTCAATGCGAATAAAACAATTGAAGTGATATACTGCTGAGAGTCACTACACTATATATTTCCTACATGAACTACATTCTATTTAAGTCAGTACTGATCAACGTAGTTGAGGTCTATGTAGAACAAATGTATGCTTCAATGTTTCATGAGTTATGATTTGTAATCATTTCGAGCGATAATTCGTTATCTATATGCATTGCTTTTGTATTCTGAACTTTTTCTACTATTTTAATTACCTGTAGTTGTGATGGCTTAGGTCTTATGATACTGATAGTATGATTTGCAGAATGTTTGCAGAAACTGGATTGCTTCATACACTTAACAGAAATAATTAAATTCGTGGTTCATTTATACTACCGAATACCCACGTCTACTGATATCTGTGATAAGCGTTAGTAGGTTCTATAATCCATAGCTAATTCTAGTATCGCTGAGGATTAATTATTTATGGCTGAGGTGAAAAAACTACCTTATCGATTCGAACGAAATTTTGAGTGTAGCTGCATAATACCCATGTCTATTAATATCTTTATGGCAATAGAATATATATAATGGGCGCTAGAACGTTTTGATAGTCAATAATCCACAGCTTAAACCCTGCCTTCGCTGAGGATTATTAATGAATAGGTGAGGAGTACAATTTGCTCCGAAGCAAATGATCATTTAACCCACACCTCAACATAGAAACGACAATTTGCTCCGAGCAATAATTTTGCACTGTAGATGATCTGATTTTCAATAATCCTCAACTCAGAAACGCATTTTCGTAGCTCCGGAGTAAAATCTTCAATTTTGCTCCGGAGCAACGATAATCCGCAATTCAGAAACACCCCGAATAACTGTAATGAATGGAGAAACCGGTCTTCTTCGAAGGCACTCGTATATACAACTATTTTTCAACAGAATATTTTCTTGTCGCTGCTGTCCATAAGAAAGCGTTTTCTTCTATTGTCTATGCCCCAACATAATGGAATGGTGTTGATTCGGCAACCTGTCAATATCCACTGCTGTTGCAGGCACATAATTAGATTCATCTGGGCGCACTTCGGTTTCCTAGAAAGGAAGAGTTATATGTAGCCTTAATATCGAAATGGCACATCATAGAATTAGACAATTTGCTCCTTCTCGAATGGATAATTCGTGTATCGCTTGCTATTGGAAATGGCAACCAATAAGCTGTCAGCAGAGGACACCAGAGCCAGTGAGAGATGCATGCGTGCTTCGCACACACCAAAACACACATCGATGCCTGGCTTCGATTCAATGCAGGCACCATACAGTGAGCAATGCCGAGGAGAGGATGTGAAAACATCAAGTGAACTAATTTTCGTGCGCCTGCTACTTTTTCTAATAATGATCGGAAGGGCCGACATTATGGAGAAAACTTGTGCGCAATGATCTGAATTCTTCGAATCTGAAGTAATTGTGGCAATCGAAGCACTTTGCTGGAGCTCACATTAATACGCAAGCGACGCACGACTTTTCTCCTATCTCTGTTAGATATAAGGAATTCCTTCTTGTTCACTTTATAGGTTCCTCGATGTGCCGTCACTTTCGTATTAATCACACTTCTAGCAAACCGAAGCAGATAAACAAAATATTTAATTCTGTGGTTGCAAATGTGCATGGGTAGGGGACCCTCTTGGAGTCTTTCATGTTATGAAAGCAGGGTAAGCCTACTTATGAGTCATCCCTCAAGTTTTCAAATTTGTCTACAATCAGTAGAAATGAATTAATCATTGCAAAACTTCAGAGACACGTATTTAAGTATATTTTCTATCCACATGCAGAATTTTATGCAAATCGGAAAGTACTTTTGAATTAGAGACAATGACGTGAAGTGCAGAGATGTCAACAGCTTGATCTAACTTCGCCTGACCTCATCATCTGAGCAGATAGCAGTAGGTCAACAAAGTCATGTCGCGACAATTCTGCAAGTGATAATGACCCAGACCACATCCTTTCCATTAATGTGCATAAGGTGTGGTGTGGTAGTGGTCGTGGGAAGATTTCAAATAGCAATGGATGAGACGGAGACGGAAAGAACAATGCACACACGAGAAGGGATTCCAAAATCCCGGAAAATTTCAATCTCGGGATTGAGTAGAATGGTGAATATCCTATATGTGTAGACAATATTACCATTCTGGGATTGACCATAAACAAAGGTTTGAAATGGGATAGCCACTCTGCAAATTAATCAAAAAGGCAAACAAGCGATTTACGCATTGCAAAAGCTGCGACATTATCTGACTTTTGATGAGCTCCATAAATTGTAGATCGGTTTTATTCGCCTTATTTTAGAATATGCATGTCTAGTATTTGTTGGGTTCGTGCTCACAGAATCATTTTTCGAGAAGAAGAGCGAACATGTAACTGTTCTTCCAATGAATTGAACAACTCGAAGATACAACGTGAGCAGAAAGTTATATGAGATGGTGGAGAGTGAAAATACCCACATCCTGTAGGGACATTATCTCAACACGTCTTCCTCGTTCCAATTTACCTTCAATCACCTTTTGTAGAACTGAAACTGGCCAAACATTCTTCATTGTGTTTACTGCGCGATTACTGAACAATTTAGCATAACTTCACATTAAATTCTGCAATGTACGTATCTATTTCTCTCTATTTTCTGTGTGTATGAATTTCATGACTTGAATGATTATCATTTCCATCATAAACACAAACTACTACTTTTGATAGTGATTTACAGATGTTTTACTGCTTCGCTAGTGGAAATCAAATGGATTTTGAAATACCTTCGGATAACTTTCTTTGAATTACTAATTCAATATTGTAGCCTATATATTACAGTTGCGCCAGCATGCTTGTATGTGTGATCATATTCTTACGCCTCTTATAGTTTCTGATCACATGTACGTAGAGATTCCACAATCCCGGAAAATCTCGGTCACGGGATTCCGGGATTGAATAGAATAGTAAATATGCTATGACAAAACACATGTGTATGTTAATAATGAGGGATACCGGGATGTGGGAATGGCAGACAGTCGAAATTGCCAAAAGTCGGTTCACTTACAAAATTGCAATTGACAAGTCGACTTAAAGTGTACTCCGCTTTATGCACAAATTGACAACGGCAACGAGAGAGTACCGGTAGCAGGGAACAGTTGCGAATTCCAGATTTTTGCGCCTTCAGTCTGTAATTTCCTGAGATTCGGGATTGGTAGGGTGAAGACTCGGAATTAGAGCCTACTTACAAAATCTCCACTTTCTTTGATCCCCGGCACTCCCGTGATCGAGATTGACAAATCATAAGCACACCAATTGTAGCTATACCTATATATATATAAAATAGCAAGATAATCAAGATCACAACTATTTCCTCAATGCATTGCACTTGAGATTCCAAAATCCCAAGCTCGGGGTTGCTCGATTGAAAAATCTTTTATATGCCTTCTTACCGTGAGCTAAGCTAATAGGCCTACTGTGAATAGCAACTGTGGTCAAATGAGAATACTTCTTCCTGAACAAACTAATCCCGGGATTGAGTTAACCAGAGGCTAATTATGCAAACATAAACTGTGGTCTAGTGAGCAGTTTGCTTCCTAGATCTCAATCCCAAGGATTAGCTCAATTCCTAATCCCGGCATTCTGTGGCCTATACTTCGCCAATGCTCATGCTTTCAAATACAGTCGCAGCTCGTTAATTCGGATGCGGATAATCAAGATTTCGTTTAATTGAGATGACGCGGCCACGGCATTTTCTGTATCTTCTGCATGTTTAAGCTGCTGTTCAATACTTTTATAAATTATTTATAATTATTTGTAATTTGTGAAATAAATTACAAATTAAGGGTCAAAATCAATCCCGGGATTTTGACCCTCCAATCCCGGGAGTAGACCCTAATCCCGGGATATCGGGGTTGGAATCTCTACAGACGAGTAACAATAATACGTCGAACAGACAAAGTCACGCAATCGTCTATATTTCAAAAGTGCTTGCCGGATTTGCATAGTTTTTGTATGTGAGTAGAAAATATACTCAAATACGTGTATCTGAAGTTTTGCGAGGGTCGATTCATTTTAACAGATTTTATACAAATTTGAAAACGTGGAGGGGAGATAACCCATAAGTACCGAAAGCAGTTTTCACCATCATGGCAGGAGTCATGTACATCATCAACTTCTTCATACTCTGGGTATCAGTTTGGAGTGTGAATCACCAAAATCCAAACAGCGTTAGAAGTGTAAATTGGTGACATTGACTGACTTCAGTCATTGTCAATTGCACATGCATGGAAAGTACCATCTTTGATGTGCAGGAAGGTCAAGAACATTAACACTTTGGAACTTGAAATGCACTGTTTGAGACAGAATTTGAACGAAATTTAGCAATTCGGAATGCCTTTTAATCAGCGCAACAAACTGAACTCATAAATGTTCTCAGATTGAGGCCTTTCTCAAGATTTTCGGTCAAAGCTTAAAAACGTGTTATTTCCAGGAGAATTCTCAGCACATTTTATCTGATTTTAAAACTCTACGGTATTTGGAAAGCTCTATAGGCCTTAATGCTACCCTGGAATACGCGCGGCAATGCTATTGTCTTCAAAGGACATAACTTTTCAATTTTCTCTTGTTGCAATGATGATAGTGTGGTATCAAATCGCATCAAATCAAAAGAATTTTAACTTTCTCTGTGAAATTCATTGGTGAAGGTCATCAGCATCGAGTATGTTGTTCTCTGTTCCAAGGAGGGTATAATTCACGAAAGAAATAATTCCTCTCCATTGCGCACGCCATGAGCGCTATCAACTTCTTTATGCTATGGGGATCCTCTTTGGTGGGTGAATCACATTTCCACCACTGACGGCCGAGAACAATGTCAAAATAAAAATTGGTGACAATATCTCAGTCATTGTCGTTTGAGTACGTGCATTGGCTACAACATTGATTGATTTGAACAAAGTTCGAGAACGTCAACACATGGGAAATCAAAGATATAATTCAAGATAGAATCGCTTCTACTGAACGAAAGCTAACTATTTAGAATGCGTTTTAATAACCGCATCTTCCTGAAGTCAGAAATCTTCTCAGGTTGACATAATGTCAAAGATCATTAGTAAGTCAAAGACAAAAAAACACGTATTTTGTTGGCTGCTAAATGAAAACGTGTGATATGTATAGAAAAATTCGTAGGCTTTAATATTAAACAAACATGTTCGCACGAAATAAATCGCATGTGTGGAAACGGGTCTGAGACTTTCACAGAATTATGCACATCCTATTCCTACTACGATTCTGCGCGTCTGCCGAGTTCTACTTGTTTCCTCTTCTTGTCAGATAGGATCAGAGAAAAACACATGAAAATCCAATTGGACGACGCAGATTGCAGTTTTTGGCTACAGGGAAATTTTCTATAATTTCCCTACTAAACGAAAATTGCTCAGTCTAGAGATATTATGCTGGCATGGAATGTCTTCAGTTCATTTCCTATTATGTGTGTTATATCATCATGTATCTGATCGGCAATGTATGCGAGAATGTAGTTAAATGTATATAAAATTGCTCAAAATGCTTGTTTATCCACATTTCGATGCTTGACAAATCTGAATGTGTTTAGCTTCATAAAAGGCAGACGATCATTTCGGGAAAATATCTTAAGACATTCCATGTCAAAATTGTGGCTCAAGACTTAGTACTTTTCGCGAAGGGAAAGCATAGGAAAATTGATTTGTGCCAAAAACATTAATATGCTTCCCATTGGATTAACATGTGTCTTTCTTTGATCCTGTTTGACAAGAAGAGGAACCACGTAGAACTCGACAGACGCGTAGATTCTTATAGGGTGTACATCACTCTGTAAAAGTCTCATTTTCGGCCTCGTTTCTTGCAAAAACTGGTTCTGGCTGGTGGAGTGACAGCAATATGGAGCCAGATCCGGATGTCCTCCTCTGACCGCAAAGGAATGCTGGTAATGTGATGTCTATGGGTCAGACAGTGTTATCTCACAGCGGAATATTGTGCCAATCGGTCATGAGTCGTTACTTTGCTTCCTGTAGGTACTCCGCAACTGACCAATGAAATCAATCGAATACTGAAGTGCGCGAAATATTGCGTAACTTCTGTCGGAACCAATGGTGATAACTGATCATTCGGACAGTGCTATCAGATGATCTTGCCAGATACTTTTGCTTGTCATTGTCATTTTGCTTGTTACTTTTGTCTGTCATGGTCTCGAAAACGTCTGAAAAGGGACCTCTGATAGGCCAGCGACATGTTCTATCCCTTATCGCAGCCTGTGGACTTGGGATCCTCTTTGCCTCAAGATCCAGCCTGAGTGTCGCGTTAGTTGCAATGGTAGCAACAACGAATCTTAGCAACTCCGACATAAATACAGACAGTGACTGCTCTATGGCAAATTGGAATGGATCTCATGTTCATAAACGTGGAGAGTTTGATTGGCCGCGAGAGCTGCAAGGAATTATCCTCAGCTGTTATTTCTGGGGTTATTTGGTTCTTCAAGTACCTGCAGGCTCACTCGCTCAGCGTTATGGAGCTAAATGGCTGTTGGCCGGAGGCCTTACTTGGATGTCTATCTTGAACGTATTGATTCCTATCAGCGCTCGCACCAGTCCCTATTTGATGATCACCATCTTAGTGCTGATGGGGGTAGGATCCAGTGTCACATTCCCCTCGGTAGTCGCAATGATGGGCCGATGGGCTCCACCCCATGAGTCTACACGACTTACAACCTTGGCAATGTCGGGATCATACTTCGGCACAATCATTGGACAGCTATATTCGGGTCCTGTTTGTGACTCTGAACTACTAGGAGGTTGGCCAACTGTGTTCTACATCAATGGGGGACTGGGCATGTTGTGGGTGATATTGTGGATATTATTGGCTTTCAATTCTCCGGATGAGCATCCAAGAATCACAACAGAAGAACGAAATTACATCAAGCAAACAGTGGGTTCGGACCAAAGAGCTGCAAATCGAAGTGGTGTTCCATTTTGCAAAATATTGTTTTCAACAGAGATGCTTGTATACATTCCTCTGAGCTTCGCACTCGGCTGGATATCTTACACGATTCTGACATGCCTCCCACAGTTTATGTCGGATGTACTGCACGTCAATATTTCTTCAAATAGCGTCCTCGTAAGCCTGCCAATTATAGCAGAATTAATCGTCTCCAATTCTCTAACGCATGTGGCTGACGCTATGATTATTCGTCAATACTTTTCAAAATTAGTAATTCGTAAAATATTTACAGTCATGGGATTTTGGGGTTGTGGACTCGCTTTTGTAGCTGTGAATTTTGTAGGTTGTGACTCTTTAGCGATCGAAGTTGTCTTGGTGATTGGCTATGCGCTCTTCGGCGCTATCTACAGCGGCTATTTCCTACTTCCACTGGATGTTAGCCCGGAATTCAGTGGGACTATATTCGGCATTGGAAATTTATTTACCACTTCTGCTGGCATCGCTGCACCAATCTTCACAGGTGCAATTACAGCAGGAAAGAGTCGGCAAGATTGGTCTATTGTTTTCATAGTTTCTGGATCTATTGCTGCGTCAGCAGGCTTGTTGTACTTGATACTTGGCAGAGTCAATCGACGAAAATGGAGAAAATCTGAAGAAAGGAAACCATTATTGACTGAATCGAAAGCGAACTCCAAAAATGACATGGTGATCTTGTAAATCAATCTTTTGATACTGCACGAATTTTGTGCTCAGTAATTTTCATTATACTTTTTTTATAAATTTCATCCATATAATTCGTGGATATCTCGAAAATCTAAAATCAAATTGCATGCAGCTGAGATGGGTTTTAGGCTTGTCTTGCTGAACAATGTTTATGATACAAAATGGCAATTACGTACACTAATGAACAAATTGAACAACTAGAAATAATTTGACATGTTTTTTGCTACTTTTCAAATATTTTGAACTATTGCCTGCAGATATGCGTGCGAGATATGGAGATACTTAACGGTATAATATACGGCCGACACCAGGATAGGCTATGAAAAGCTACTTGGCCGCAAATTGCTGAAAATAGATAATTTCAATTAATTGATTGTTGATGTCGAATATATGTAACTAATTGACTGATGTATAAATAAAGGTATTGCTAGGTTGTACAGAAATAAGCTGAGTTAAACTTCAATTAGAATGCTATCACAAAAGGTCTATAAAATAAAAAAAATCATTTACAGTCAGCTTATCAATCTACTCACAAGGCAATCTTGAACCTAACGGAGTGATAATTGGTCATCTCTTTCACTCAATTAGATCGAACTTGTATTGAATTGTTTAGTAGAGAGAGCCATTTTTACACTTTCCGAACAACGGAGACAATTATGCATAGTCTGCTAGAAATTAAGATAGAGTGATTCACGGTAATAGCCGTATATCAAATTTATCTTATAATTTCACTAAACGAGTGCTCTCCGAAAATAAGCACCGGTTCTGGCATCCTCACTGACGAAGCGTATCTTTTCTCCGCATAATCAGATTTAACAAGCGCGTCACTTAACTAGAAATGCTAACTAGAACAAAACATTTTTTTCAATATTAAGAATATATCGTCAGATAACATTTATATTATGTATTATACAGTGAGAAACTGCGTATAGATAAGAAAGTGTTAGCATTCTTATGATAGTCTAATTATATTAGATTATCATAGATCAGCATGATGTGAGCATACAGTTGGGATGTAGTAGTTAGTGTCAAATCAAAATATTAAATTGAATCATGCTCACGGTGGGTTTTGAGGGGTCAAAATCGATGTATCGACTCCATTCACAATACCTTCATGGATGGGTAGCATAGGGTCCCAGAAGTTGTAAAAACTGCATTTCAAAAAAATCGGTCGGTAGCTTTTTTTGTGGGACCATTTTTTCAGAAATGGCGGCCAATTTTTCAGATTTTTGCCCTTTGTTCGAATTATGACTATTTTTGACCCATCTTCATGCACAAGCTCAATTACAAATCCAGTATAAATTGATGAAGGAATATCAGTGTGACATATTATAGGTATGCTGTTGTGTCATTGGCCCATAACGATGCCAAATTTTCAAAATGGCGGTCATTTTTTGCTTTTTTTGCATTTTTGAAGTTCAGATTATTTATACAAACATACGAGTTTGCTCATATCATGTTCTCTCGTCACACATGTCATAATCAGAAGCCATGTTGTCGTTGTCGCTATTCTAGAGAGACAAAAGCAGCTATTTTGAGGTCGGACGAATATCTATGTCCCATCTAGACATCAACGATCGATGCTCGTTTCAATTCAATGCAACACATATCATGGCTATTCAGTGATGATTTTGGTATCGTGACGTCAGCCAAGCAATAGCATGATGCGAGTCAGCATATTGAACACATCAGAAGTTGTTTTCATCACATTCAGACAAGTATGCCATATGAGCGAATGAACCACAATGCGTGTAGAGAAAAAGTTTTTTTACTATGTCTCCGAAAATCGAAGGAAATGCGAGTTCTTACAGAAAATCAGATCAGGACTATTCATTCAAATTTAATGCATTTTGATCCCGATGATATTCGATATCCAACAGCAGTTTGTGGAAAGTGTCGTCTTATTCTTTCGGAATATTCTCGAAACCTATGTGATCACACTATTGAATTACCAGATTATTCATTGATTGGGCGTCCATCACGATCTCGAGATTCTGATTGTGACTGCTACATTTGTAAAATTGCAAAGTCAACCTCAAATCCAAATTTGAAACAAGGCAACGCGTTTCCATGGAAAAGCTGAACAGCCATCAGAATCTGGAACTTTTAAGAAACTGTGTGAAAAATGTCTATCTGAATTCGGAATAGTCAACCTGTTATTCACTCTCCCCTAGTCATGTGGATGAAAATGTTGAAATTATCGACATTCTGGTACCACCGGAGCTACATCTCATTGGTGTTGTAAATACGTTGTACAATCATCTGATCAAAGCCACAGGCCATCATTTGGCCTAGGAAATGCTATGTAGAAAAAGAAGCCATGCATGGAGGAGCATTCAATGGCAACTCTTGTATGACTCTTATGAATAAAATTGACTTGTTGAGATGTTTGTGCCCACTACAATGTCTACGATTCGTTTAGTTATTCTCACTCTTCAAATTGATTGTGAAATCTTGCTTTGGAGCAGCATTGCATCCTGATTTCCGCCGTTTTATTGATGATTTCAGGAGAGCATTACAAAGATTCAGGACTTCCTGTCACACCGAAGTTGCACATGGTGTTCTACCATTTGCCAGAATTCTGCGACCGTACCAATGGTGCTCTTGGTATATGGTCGGAGCAGGCATCAGAAGCTACGCACTCAGACTTTAAAGTCACTTTGTTAAAATACAAGGTCAATTTGATCAATTCAAGATATCCTGAACGGCTCCTTCACGCAGTTTGCGAGTGCAACTCTTTGCATTTGTAAATTTAAGATGTTAGGCCTATATACCGCTATTTATGCATACGTATTTCTTGTACACCAATACATCTGTTTTTGATTAGCTATGCCTGCAATTTTCCTACTTATGTACAGAATACCGAGTCACAGTCGATATATTCGTAAAACTACATGCACGTATATACAAATCACGAAGAGTATAGAAAATGCATTCATTACATTGTTCAAACAAAATTCGACCATTGTGCGAACGAAGGCCAATAACACTAATGAAATACATATACTCATATATACATATTACAACCATGTACGACTAAATCACAAAAACGTCTGACTATGACATGTGTGCATTACTTGAATGAAAGAACAAGATATGAGCAAACTCGTATGTTTGTATAAATAATCTGAACTTCAAAAATGCAAAAAAAGCAAAAAATGACCGCCATTTTGAAAATTTGGCATCGTTATGGGCCAATGACACGACAGCATACCTATAATATGTCACACTGATATTCCTTCATCAATTTATACTGGATTTGTAATTGAGCTTGTGCATGAAGATGGGTCAAAAATAGTCATAATTCGAACAAAGGGCAAAAATCTGAAAAATTGGCCGCCATTTCTGAAAAAATGGTCCCACAAAAAAAGCTACCGACCGATTTTTTTGAAATGCAGTTTTTACAACTTCTGGGACCCTATGCTACCCATTCATGAAGGTATTGTTAATGGAGTCGATACATCGATTTTGACCCCTCAAAACCCACCGTGATGCTGTAAGGCCCATAGTGAGCATGCTTCAGTAAAATTATGCTCCTGAGATCTAAAAGAATATTTGATGAATATTTATAAAGAGAAGCAGATTTCAATTTATTGCTGTGTTTACCTAATATCTAGTAGATACTATGGAGTTTAGTGTCTAAGTGACATGACTTCATTAAGTGTCAAAATCAGAAAAATTTCTAATAGGAATCCTGAGACATCCAACTTAAATTGAAATCAAGTCGATGAACAAGGAAATTCCATGAACATCATATAATTTTAGTATGTATCCACAAAATTGAAAGCTCATTCCCCATTTTGGCTCAATTTTCGGGTTTGTCAATAACTTCTTTTTCCAATAAGGATATGTTAAGTTTACCCTTGATTATTATCTAACAGATTGCATGCTGAAGTCAAAAATATCAATGTGCAGAATTGAGCTATAAATTGCTTAGAATCATAACTTGCTCTATGATCAAAATTTCAGTTAGGCCTATGCATGCAGATTAATTCAATTTCCTTAAACTTGATTGTGTGATGTTGCCTTCAATAAATCGAGCCTTAAATTCTTTCTGAATGATATTGTGACCCATTTATATCTTAAAGCCAATTATGATGTTTTACTTCTTCTATAATATGAGGTGGCTGTTGGAACATTGACAGGCGTAAAAAGCAGATGCTATTATTGACTAGGAGGACCCATCGTTATAGCCACTTCCATCGAGGTAACTAGAAACATTTCTTCTCCAAACCAACGTTATCAGTGAATCGAAGGAATTGTATAATAGTATTCAATTCTCAATACAATAATTCTCAATTCAATAATAAAATATTTCAGGACAAATGCAATCTTCATTTTTGACCTGAGATGATTGATAAATGTCATGAAATTTACTGATTTTGCATTCTTTTATCTCAGTTCAAGAGTAAAATTCACAGGTCATTAATTATTTTCTCAAGTTATCAAGTAACATTCTTACTTTACAATTAGCATTATCATAAAATATAAGTTACGAGGCGATCAGTTTTTCAGGAGTTTGTCCTTTTGTTTTTCCACGAGAAAAATAAGAAATACCTACTTCCTCGGTAAACCCTTTTTAATTTTGCGTGTACACCACCGCACCACTTGAAGGCCAACGTCCGAGAATTCTGTGCAGCTTGTACATTGCTTAATTCATTATTTAATTGATCGCAAAATTAAAATAGGGATGACCGAGAAAGTTGGAAATGCTTCTTTTTCTCGTAGAATAACAAAAAGTTTGAGATTTATTGTAATCATAAATAATAGGCAGTTTGAGATTTACTGCCTAATTATTGCAGCACCAATAGCCTATAATCATGGCTAAAGCAATAGGCCAATTCATTATCCGTATTTAGGCTTAATTGCGATTTCTGTTTTATTTTTCTTTATTGTGACGTCAAATTAAAATATTAACTAAATTAAATCTTGAGCTTTGTTGAATAATTATTGCAATCAAAAGACCTGGAGACAACATGAAGCATCCAGATGAATCATATAGGCTTATTTCAAAATTAAATTCAATATTTAATTTTCTATTTATATTTAGTATCACGTGAGGACTATGAACATAGATTTCCGGTATGAATGTAAATTGTCAAACCCTGAAAATATTGCCAGTCTTGAAGTTGATTAAGAAAACGAATTCTTGAAATACCTACAAGCAGGGATGCAGAGTCGGAGTCCCGGAGTCCTATCATTTTGCTGGAGTCGGAATCCTATCAAAATGATTGGACTCCGCATCCCTGCCCACAAGTTTAGTACATGTATAAATGCTAATACCTGCAGGCATAGGATTTTTCGGAACCCGCAAGCAAGCGTACACCCGAGTAGCCGACTCGCACTCGCCCGTACCCTAGGAAGCTTAGGCCACCTTGCCAGTCCGCACACTTGTAAGGAACGTGCCCCTACGCGCCCGCACCCGTGAGAAGCCGACCCACGCACACGCGTCTATGGAAATATGACAAATACGATAACTATTTAATTTAAGACATTAAAATAATAATAACGGATCAGAATATTGACAGCCAATTCATTCTTCTTCGGTCACCTGAAGTGGTCAACATTAGATCGTTGCTTTCTAATTCACTTCATTCTAATACATCTGGAAAAGAGGAGCAGCTTCAAACTTAGATGCTAGATCATTAGCACAGTTGAGTTTGAAAATCTAACATTAAGTTGAGTTAACATCTAAGTTTGAAGCTGCTCCTCTATTCCAGATGTCACCTGAAAGCACAAAGATTGTCAGGGAATCTATGGAGCGCCTAATCATAGCTCTATTAAAGCCGTTATTAAATGACTATTGATTTTGAATTTTCAGTTTGACATCTTATTTGTGCATATAGATAATTTTGAAAATATAGTCACTCCCTTGACAGGCTTCCCAAGTTAAGGAGCGAAACCGGTTGGGAATGGAAGAGTTCTGAGTTTTCTTTGGGTCTATTTTTGGTTTCATTTAACCATTTTAATTCTCCTATTTACTTGTATATATATATATATATATATATATATATATATATATATATATATATATATATATATATATATTCGTAAAATAAGGCAGCAAATTATTTTTGAGACATGTATTGCAGAAAAGCAAATCGCAATCAATTTTAGATAACTTGAGGTAATATTTTTCAAATGATCGATAAATTGATTTCACTTCGGAACTAGAAAACTTAAAAGCGACTTTAGAAAACCATTTCACTGCAAAAATATTTATACCGGCGCTTCGGATATTTACACTATCCATCATCAGGGAGTGAAATAATTAGGACATTTAAGTAGGAAACAAATTAAATATATACATATATATATATATATATATATATATATATATATATATATATATTTATATTGAAACAATTGTGCCTGTTTGTAATTTTATAAATAAAAAGCGCACAGAATGCTTTCGAAGTCATAATAAAGTTTATTGAAATTAGGAAGAAAAAATGTAAACCTGACATGTTTCGACTGGTCTTGTCAAAGGTAACCCAGCATGTGAAATTACATTGAAAGATAGACATTTTTTAAGAAGGAGAAAGTTGAGATACAGGTCAACACGCGATAGCAGCGGCAGACTGTGAGTCACCCGATTACCATGGCAAGCGAAGATTAATCACATGGTCCTTTTGCTTGCACAGGTTGGGATTATCACGTCTGATAAACAATGCCTCGAGGATACGTAAAATGCGGTCATTGTAAGCGTGGCATACAATCTCAAACTTGCTGATAGGGTCATTCGGAACACTACAGCAACTGAGCACATGTTCAGTAATTGCAGAGCGAGAAATTCCTAAATGACCATTTAAGAACCACCTGGGTATGTGCTCCCGCGCTCGAACTGTCAGGGGTCGTGACGTCCGTCCAATATAGGTTGATCCACAACCACAAAGAAAAGAATAAATAACAGAAGACGTGGCGGCCACTGGCAGACGATCTTTAGGAGAAGCAACAGGAATACAGTTGGTCTTAAAAATAATTATGGGTTTTGCGGCAGGAGCAAACTTGGCCAGCAGTTCATCGATCGATTTGCGAATGAAAAGACTAGATTTGTCACCATAGAAAGGCAAGTTGACATAAACAGCCTTTCTTTCAGCGGTGGCAACAGAAACATTATTGATCTCAGTGACTTTATATTGATCGATGAAGTGCTCAGGATAAGCATTAGACTTCAAAATAACACGAATGGTATTGAATTCTTGGTCTAACATTTCATCAGAACAAATACGAAGCGCACGAATAAATAGAGAACGGACAAGGCCTCTTTTATAGGCAATGGGCACGAAACCAATGTTAGACCAAAAATTCAATACCATTCGTGTTATTTTGAAGTCTAATGCTTATCCTGAGCACTTCATCGATCAATATAAAGTCACTGAGATCAATAATGTTTCTGTTGCCACCGCTGAAAGAAAGGCTGTTTATGTCAACTTGCCTTTCTATGGTGACAAATCTAGTCTTTTCATTCGCAAATCGATCGATGAACTGCTGGCCAAGTTTGCTCCTGCCGCAAAACCCATAATTATTTTTAAGACCAACTGTATTCCTGTTGCTTCTCCTAAAGATCGTCTGCCAGTGGCCGCCACGTCTTCTGTTATTTATTCTTTTCGTTGTGGTTGTGGATCAACCTATATTAGACGGACGTCACGACCCCTGACAGTTCGAGCGCGGGAGCACATACCCAGGTGGTTCTTAAATGGTCATTTAGGAATTTCTCGCTCTGCAATTACTGAACATGTGCTCAGTTGCTGTAGTGTTCCGAATGACCCTATCAGCAAGTTTGAGATTGTATGCCACGCTTACAATGACCGCATTTTACGTATCCTCGAGGCATTGTTTATCAGACGTGATAATCCCAACCTGTGCAAGCAAAAGGACCATGTGATTAATCTTCGCTTGCCATGGTAATCGGGTGACTCACAGTCTGCCGCTGCTATCGCGTGTTGACCTGTATCTCAACTTTCTCCTTCTTAAAAAATGTCTATCTTTCAATGTAATTTCACATGCTGGGTTACCTTTGACAAGACCAGTCGAAACATGTCAGGTTTACATTTTTCTTCCTAATTTCAATAAACTTTATTATGACTTCGAAAGCATTCTGTGCGCTTTTTATTTATAAAATATATTTATATACTGTATATATATTTCGGAAATAGCCCAAAGTTATTGGAATTGAAAACAAGATTGTTAGGAGCGCACAACATGTTTCAGCAAATCATTTGCCATCCTCAGGTGAAATCAATCAAACAAAGTTAAAACAATCTTTAAATACAAAATTACAAGTCATTAGGTCACCGAGATAAAATCACTGAAGTCACAAAATGAAGTCAATTCTGAAGGTCACTTGCATTGGAAGTACCTACGCAATAAAATACACAATAGAGCCATGAACTACAAATCTAACAACGTATTAATGGAGCTTGCCCTTTCATTCATGAGAGTGCTAAAGTCAGACTTCTTTATTATAATTGATTCCAGAAATCTAGGGTATTCAGTACAGGCAATGATATCGAAATTTTGCCTCGAAGAGTGATAGATTTATTCGCAAGCTGACTTAAATGAAAACGAGGGGCCTAATTTCTGATGCTATCTTTAAGACTGTCAAACCGGTTGTCTCTCAACCGGCGAGACTTTACGGGCTTCCTAAAATCCTCAAAAACAAGGAAGACCCTCCTTATCGTCCGATCTTGAACATGATCAATTCGTATCCTTCCAAATTAGCCAAGTGATTGGACAATGTTCTCAAACCTCTCATTCCAAAAACGCATACTGTCAAAGATACTTTCGAGTTTCTAGATTCTCTGAATGGATTAAGTTCAGAGAATACACAACTTATTAGCTACGATATGAAAAATCTTTTCACGAGTATTCCTATTGAGGATACTCAAATAGCAATGGATGAGACGGAGACGGAAAGAACAATGCACACACGAGAAGGGATTCCAAAATCCCGGAAAATTTCAATCTCGGGATTGAGTTAGAATGGTGAATATCCTATATGTGTAGACAATATTACCATTCTGGGATTGACCATAAACAAAGGTTTGAAATGGGATAGCCACTCTGCAAATTAATCAAAAAGGCAAACAAGCGATTTACGCATTGCAAAAGCTGCGACATTATCTGACTTTTGATGAGCTCCATAAATTGTAGATCGGTTTTATTCGCCTTATTTTAGAATATGCATGTCTAGTATTTGTTGGGTTCGTGCTCACAGAATCATTTTTCGAGAAGAAGAGCGAACATGTAACTGTTCTTCCAATGAATTGACAACTCGAAGATACAACGTGAGCAGAAAGTTATATGAGATGGTGGAGAGTGAAAATACCCACATCCTGTAGGGACATTATCTCAACACGTCTTCCTCGTTCCAATTTACCTTCAATCACCTTTTGTAGAACTGAAACTGGCCAAACATTCTTCATTGTGTTTACTGCGCGATTACTGAACAATTTAGCATAACTTCACATTAAATTCTGCAATGTACGTATCTATTTCTCTCTATTTTCTGTGTGTATGAATTTCATGACTTGAATGATTATCATTTCCATCAATAAACACAAACTACTACTTTTGATAGTGATTTACAGATGTTTTACTGCTTCGCTAGTGGAAATCAAATGGATTTTGAAATACCTTCGGATAACTTTCTTTGAATTACTAATTCAATATTGTAGCCTATATATTACAGTTGCGCCAGCATGCTTGTATGTGTGATCATATTCTTACGCCTCTTATGTTTTCTGATCACATGTACGTAGAGATTCCACAATCCCGGAAAATCTCGGTCACGGGATTCCGGGATTGAATAGAATAGTAAATATGCTATGACAAAACACATGTGTATGTTAATAATGAGGGATACCGGGATGTGGGAATGGCAGACAGTCGAAATTGCCAAAAGTCGGTTCACTTACAAAATTGCAATTGACAAGTCGACTTAAAGTGTACTCCGCTTTATGCACAAATTGACAATGGCAACGAGAGAGTACCGATAGCAGGGAACAGTTGCGAATTCCAGATTTTTGCGCCTTCAGTCTGTAATTTCCTGAGATTCGGGATTGGTAGGGTGAAGACTCGGAATTAGAGCCTACTTACAAAATCTCCACTTTCTTTGATCCCGGCACTCCCGTGATCGAGATTGACAAATCATAAGCACACCAATTGTAGCTATACCTATATATATATAAAATAGCAAGATAATCAAGATCACAACTATTTCCTCAATGCATTGCACTTGAGATTCCAAAATCCCAAGCTCGGGGTTGCTCGATTGAAAAATCTTTTATTATACAACTGTGGTCAAATGAGAATACTTCTTCCTGAACAAACTAATCCCGGGATTGAGTTAACCAGAGGCTAATTATGCAAACATAAACTGTGGTCTAGTGAGCAGTTTGCTTCCTAGATCTCAATCCCGAGGATTAGCTCAATTCCTAATCCCGGCATTCTGTGGCCTATACTTCGCCAATGCTCATGCTTTCAAATACAGTCGCAGCTCGTTAATTCGGATGCGGATAATCAAGATTTCGTTTAATTGAGATGACGCGGCCACGGCATTTTCTGTATCTTCTGCATGTTTAAGCTGCTGTTCAATACTTTTATAAATTATTTATAATTATTTGTAATTTGTGAAATAAATTACAAATTAAGGGTCAAAATCAATCCCGGGAGTAGACCCTCCAATTCCGGGAGTAGACCCTAATCCCGGGATATCGGGGTTGGAATCTCTACAGACGAGTAACAATAATACGTCGAACAGACAAAGTCACGCAATCGTCTATTGAAGCTGGGACATTCCCATAACGATGTCTACATGTTTCATAATTTTAATAAACTTATAGTTAATTAGACTTAAGGTTTGTCCTTAAGAGGACAGGTGGTGCGTTCCCACCGGCAGACATTAAACGTTCAAGGCGCGTCAAACTTTTGACTATCCTAGGACTACATTTTAGAGCCAAACTTGACGAGATCGGTGTGGAGGACCTTCCCACTAGTCCATTTTTCACTCAGCGCTTCTAAAGCGGGGCTGGACCTAACCCCTAATGGTCCTCTGACTTGTGATCCTCGACAAATGCATGAATGCATGAAGGTCTTTAAGCACAAAGACTTGACGGATCTGATTGTGTGCTGGCGGACCTACCCGGGGGTCCATAACATAGCGCTATACGGGCTGGACTTCACCCTTAAGTGTACGAGATCGTACAAGGCCGCTTAACAAGTGATCTCCTTGGTCAAAGTTTCAGGCTCGATTGATTAGGAACTTATATATAAATAGACACTTAGTAATCACCATGTCAACCCCATGGAGACCAGTAACCGACACAGTCCATTCATCACACTAGGGTAGTTAGCGATAAAAAAAAAGAACAAACGTTAAAACAAATAAAACAATAGCCAGTCGTCAGCAGGTACCCGCCTGGTTGCGTTTCGGCCCCTCTACCTGAACGCTCAAGCCCAGGCGGGCGGGGCCCCGCATAAACTTATATGCGGCTGGCATTCTAAAATCAATACAGTAATGATATGTGTAATAATAAGTAATACTGATAGTAATAGTAAAAACAAAAACAAAACAAACCGCATCTTCCTGAAGTCAGAAATCTTCTCAGGTTGACATAATGTCAAAGATCATTAGTAAGTCAAAGACAAAAAAACACGTATTTTGTTGGCTGCTAAATGAAAACGTGTGATATGTATAGAAAAATTCGTAGGCTTTAATATTAAACAAACATGTTCGCACGAAATAAATCGCATGTGTGGAAACGGGTCTGAGACTTTCACAGAATTATGCACATCCTATTCCTACTACGATTCTGCGCGTCTGCCGAGTTCTACTTGTTTCCTCTTCTTGTCAGATAGGATCAGAGAAAAACACATGAAAATCCAATTGGACGACGCAGATTGCAGTTTTTGGCTACAGGGAAATTTTCTATAATTTCCCTACTAAACGAAAATTGCTCAGTCTAGAGATATTATGCTGGCATGGAATGTCTTCAGTTCATTTCCTATTATGTGTGTTATATCATCATGTATCTGATCGGCAATGTATGCGAGAATGTAGTTAAATGTATATAAAATTGCTCAAAATGCTTGTTTATCCACATTTCGATGCTTGACAAATCTGAATGTGTTTAGCTTCATAAAAGGCAGACGATCATTTCGGGAAAATACCTTAAGACATTCCATGTCAAAATTGTGGCTCAAGACTTAGTACTTTTCGCGAAGGGAAAGCATAGGAAAATTGATTTGTGCCAAAAACATTAATATGCTTCCCATTGGATTAACATGTGTCTTTCTTTGATCCTGTCTGACAAGAAGAGGAACCACGTAGAACTCGACAGACGCGTAGATTCTTATAGGGTGTACATCACTCTGTAAAAGTCTCATTTTCGGCCTCGTTTCTTGCAAAAACTGGTTCTGGCTGGTGGAGTGACAGCAATATAGAGCCAGATCCGGATGTCCTCCTCTGACCGCAAAGGAATGCTGGTAATGTGATGTCTATGGGTCAGACAGTGTTATCTCACAGCGGAATATTGTGCCAATCGGTCACGAGTCGTTACTTTGCTTCCTGTAGGTACTCCGCAACTGACCAATGAAATCAATCGAATACTGAAGTGCGCGAAATATTGCGTAACTTCTGTCGGAACCAATGGTGATAACTGATCATTCGGACAGTGCTATCAGATGATCTTGCCAGATACTTTTGCTTGTCATTGTCATTTTGCTTGTTACTTTTGTCTGTCATGGTCTCGAAAACGTCTGAAAAGGCAGGGACGTGCCAGCAGGGGGGGCAGCGGGGGCAACTGCCCCCCTAAGATTTGGAGACCACTCATTTTGCCCCCTCTAAAAAGTCTAGTTATATATACAGTAATAACTTATCATCTGAGCGTGAAGAGAAATTTGCTACATCTTTTGCTTACATTTCATCAATTTTCAGTCCGAACTGAATGATTCTTTGTCTGCTTTAGCGAACGTGTTTCGCCTTCCTTTAGCTTTTACTGCAGGTCAATGAATTATTCAACACATCTGTGTTTATCATTAAACTTGCGAGAGAAACGATTTTGTAAGTGTCGGTGCATGTGGACGTCCTGTTGAGACTGCATCTGAAATTTGTGGGATACGATGCCCAGAGGCTGTTTAATCCATTAACTTGGACAAAGTCCATCAGGTGAATTTGATCCGTGCGTTGTGCACATTTCTTTCCATTTTCCAATCACAATATCTAAAAGCCGTATCTTTAACCTAATATCTATATTCACGCGTTCTTCATATCGAGATGGCGTGCGCTTTACGCCTTCACATGATTCTATTGATTGTCGCGTTGTCAAGTCGTCTCCTCCACTCGAGGCTGTGTGAGCGTGGTTGCTGCCTCTAACAATAGGATTCGATGCGATGTCCTCTGTAGACAGAGAAAGCCGCGCCAACACCCCATCCAGCTCTATGATCATTCTACATGTGCGCTGCTGTACTAACAGTGAACAATCACATTTTTCCTCCCTGCAGTTCTGTTCTAATTTTTATACCTAGTAAGTATATGAGTGACGTGATGAAATAAAATGATGAATGCAATTACACTCAAGGTCGGTGATACAATATACGGTATGGAGTAACCTCCTCAGCGGCACCAGAGCC
Source organism: Prostheceraeus crozeri (assembly GCA_907163375.1). Classification (NCBI taxonomy): domain Eukaryota; kingdom Metazoa; phylum Platyhelminthes; order Polycladida; family Euryleptidae; genus Prostheceraeus; species Prostheceraeus crozeri. Next base: position 23,761 of record CAJQUW010012043.1, read on the forward strand.
CTGTCGCTGCGTCGTTTCTGACAGCAGATTCGACTTACTTCGACGTGACAGTCCTCGCCACCGGGCCAACTTCCCGGGTGATTGTCTTTGGTGGGAAAGCGTTAGAGTAACGCTCAACGAAGCAGTCGAAGGAAGAAAAACTCATGGGCTTAGCTGTATCACCGATTAGGCCAATAGTTAGAATGTCCTGTAGATAAGTTGGCCACCTTAATAAATTAGTTTGACTCTTCCACCCCTACCTTGTTCGGATGACCTGTCTGGGGGTAGTGTTGAATACGACAACTTCGACAGTCGATGACTCTAGCAGGCACCCTGATCGGCCTAACCAACTGTGAAGGACCAGCCTGAGCGATGAGACGGAAGTTAAATGTTGTATTCAATTCGCCAGCAGCTCCGATCATAAGATGGTGGTTCATCTTATCTTGGAGGTAGTTAGTTTAAGAATTAAGATCTTATTTATTCTACACGACACACAATAACACACATGTATTTGTCAGAGCCATATAATAGGTTACCATTAAGAACTGGAGAAAATACATAAGCATACAAAATCCTCTTACGTGGGAATGGCCGTTAATCAAACTGAGATTTATTAATCGACATTGATAAATTCGAAATCGATTGATTGCTTCAAATAACAGCAATGAAAGAAAACTAACTCAGGACTCCTAAATGTAAATTAACTTGTCAAATGTCCCTGCAAACATCGAATTAGTATAAGTCAACTAGTTTTTATCCTGCTTTTTAGATGTCACGTGGTCCATCAAAATCGACTACATTGGATTCATGGTTGAAGCCGAAGAAGCCGGTTGAAACCCAAAATGTAGAAAACGAATCGCCAACTTCTCAAAAATCGCCCAGTACGGCAGATGTTTCGAGGGAGGATCGAACAGCAGATGTTCCAACAACCGCGGGATCAACATTCGCCACCCCAGTGTTGTTCAGGATGAAGAGGCTTCTTCAAAACTGAGTGTACCTAAGGAACAGCACATACCTGCCAATGACTTCACATTTCCGAGAAGTCGTGGAAGGGCGTGTCAGTCAACATGGTTTAGGAAATACAAATGGCTGCATTACGATGTCGTTGAAGATAGCGTTCTGTGCTTCACGTGCGTTCAAGCGAGGAAATTTGATTGTCAACGGTCGGTCGAACGTGATTTGACTTTCGAATGTAAAGGTTTCAAAAACTGGAAGAAAGGCCCCGAGAAGTTTGAAACTCACGCTAAAAGTTCTCACCATCGACAAGCAGTAGAATTCATAATTCAAAGAAACCAGGGAACACCAGTATACGATCTGATCGTAAAACAATCGAGAGATCAGCAGGTACGGGCACGCACCGCTATGTTGACAGTGCTAAGCTCTGTACGATATTTGGCTCGAACAGGACAAGCACTACGCGGACTACACAACGATGATGGCAATTTTCGTGTACTTATAGAGGAAAGATGCGAAGAAGCTCCTGAATTGAAAGCGTGGTGTGAAAGAAGAAACAATTACCTGGATGGTAAAATTCAAAATGAAATTTTAGAGATAATGGCCCATAAGGTGCAACGATTGCTAGTATCCGATGTTAAGAAAAGTCCATTCTATGGAATAATTTGTGATGGAACTACTGATGTTGCGGGAAATGAGCAGTTGAGTCTTTGTATAAGATGGAATGATAGTCAAACGCTAGAAGTGAACGAGAGCTTCGTGGGAATGTATCGGCCTCAAAGCGCTCGAGCTAATGACATATTTGAAGCCATTAAAGACATGCTCACACGACTCGGTTTAAGCATTGATAATCTTCGCGGTCATTGTTTCGATGGTGCTGCTAATATGTCAGGTCATTTGAATGGAGTGCAAAAGAAATTAAATGACATTCAGCCAAAGTCACTCTATGTTCATTGCAGCAATCACTCGTTGGATTTAGCTCTACAAGAAATTACTCGACGTAGTGAGCTTATGTGTGACGCAATGATCCTTGTAAAGGAGGTAACTAATACTATCTTGGAGTCGAGCAAGAGACGTAGTGTCTACTCCAATGTCATTGTTGGTATTTCCGATGAGGATGTCAGCTTGCCTTGTTCCGGACTCCTTCCACTTTGTCCAACAAGGTGGGCAGTGCGAGTAAAAGCTGTAGATAGGTTTCTGAAAAACTATCAGCGAATACAGGAGACATTGAAAACTCTGACAGAAGATAGAGATGCTTTAAGAGATGAACGAAAATCGTCGGTGAAATACTGTAAAAGGAAAATGCAGAAAACGAAAACACTTTTCTGTCTGAAAGCTGCAGTCAAGATACTAGGACCTTGCGAGCAACTGGCTCAGGCGTTGCAGAAACCAGGATATACGGCAATGGGAGCAAAATCTTCAGTCGACGTTTTACTACAGACTCTTTCCTCCATGCGGACTGACATGGCCTTTCAGGACTTGTGGCATGAGACTGAGGTTGAAGCGGGTACACTTGGCTTGAAGATGGCTAAACCAAAACGACCACGAAAGATTCCACGAAGGTAAGGGCCGAAGAGTTGACAGATTGAAAATAAATCTCTGCTTTTAAACAGACACAGTTATAATTTATACTCTATCTAAGTATACAACATTAATCGTTTTAATTTACCAATTCAACTCAATGAAAATGTACTTTATTAAAATACTCCTTTATGGAAAACGTGTTTACCGTACGAGTTCATCGCACTATAAAACTTGAACGTTAACCTAAGCGTAATCAATTTTCTTCCATTTTTAAATATGATATATTTGGATTTCAGAATCTGAATCAGATGTTGCTACCTCGAATATGACTTTAAGTTCGAATATGATATATATTGTGACGCTTCTGAGATTTGATTTGTTAATTATTTGTTAATTATATAGTGTGCTCATGGTTCATCGTCTATACGACTGCACTGTATGTGTTATTTTCACATTTTTACAGGTTGGAACAGACCGATTCACCTTCCCCGATGGCTACCTTGACCTTCGAAGAAACGCTTCGTAAATGTTATTTCGAAGTTTTGGATAATGTGTGTGGAGAATTGGAGAGGAGGTTTTGCCAACCTTCGATGGAAAAGTTGGTGACCATAGAGACAATTGTGTCTGATTCAGTGACTGGCAACCTACCATCTTCTACCAATTTAACAGATACCTTATTACAGTATGGAAGTGACTTTGACATTGAACAACTTTCAGCCCAGTTATTGTTATTACCCCGTATCGTCAAAGATAAATCTGCGTCGGGCTTCTCTGTCATAAATGAACTGAAGTCTCAATCAGACACTGTTAAGGACCTTCTCGATCAGGTTGTACGTCTACTTCAATTACTTTCTGTTGTGCCCGCTTCAGCTGCATCAGCAGAGCGCTCTTTCAGTGCACTTCGAAGGGTGAAAACTTACTTGAGGTCTACTATGACCCAAAAGAGGCTAACACATTTGCTTTTGCTTCATGTCCATTCCCAACGCACATCCAAGATTTCATTAGGAGATGTGCTCAAGGAATTTATTTCGCGTTCCGCAGAACGGCAATCTGTATTTGGTAATTTCTGAATTACGTTTTAGAGTTTATAAGAAATAGTTGTACATGAATCAATGCGTTAAATCATTCAAACTGATAAAATTTGTCAACCAAGGACCGGAATTTTATGATATAGAAATTTGTAAAAAACAATCTTCCTTCTCAGATTTAGCGACAACCGAGTAACCGATGTATTATGAAAATTATTCAGCTTTACTATCACTTGATAAATCATCATGATTCTACTTCTCAACAATGAGAAGTTTTCTATTCGTAGTTTGCTACAAAAAATTTCAAAATGGATTATAAACATTATAAACGAACCAAACCTTGGCCAATTTCTTTACATAAAATTCCGGTCATGGTCGGATCAGAGATTCTTTGTATGTAAGTTATAGTCGATTCATAAGGTCAGAGCAAATGTACTCCAAATCCAGAACAGTGCAGTTTTGTACTACAAACATCAGATGCAATTCACAACAACATAGTGCAGCATTGGAAAATGATACTTTACTTTTTTAATACGTAATTCTATAAACTAGTTTAGGATTGTTTTATCATGTGATAAATTTAGTGGCAGCTTTTCAGTTTTCAGTCCTTCAAGATTAATTTGCATTACTTGATTAGTTCGCAATTCATTAAACTTCTGCTCCCTATTTTTCAAATTAGCATCAATAATCTATTCTTTTATAAATCTGTTATATAATATTAAATTCGATTATAAGCCAAAAGTTCTAAAAACCGAGCGATTCATAAAGAAATCAGAATATCCTAGTTTTGGAGTATTTTACACAAGTTCTGGAATTACTTATTGAATCGGCTATTACACTCGTCATACCTTCTGCATATTTTGAGAATATGCCATTTTCTTCGTCACTTTTGTTACTTTCTGAAGATGAGAATTATTAACTTTCTCTAAAAAATATTGTTTTTACTGCATTACAAGTTATAAACTTCTGTATTCCATTCATGAAATTAAGCGAACGTTAACATAATGCTATTTATCAATCTATTCCACAAAAATCGATCATATTGCGTATATATCACGTATTATATGCATATTCGTAAGGTAATGTAGGAGTACGCGGGTATCCAATCTACTATATATTGTATACGGTACGTGAGAGGCTGCCCCCCCAAAATTTTTTATGCTGGCACGTCCCTGTGAAAAGGGACCTCTGATAGGCCAGCGACATGTTCTATCCCTTATCGCAGCCTGTGGACTTGGGATCCTCTTTGCCTCAAGATCCAGCCTGAGTGTCGCGTTAGTTGCAATGGTAGCAACAACGAATCTTAGCAACTCCGACATAAATACAGACAGTGACTGCTCTATGGCAAATTGGAATGGATCTCATGTTCATAAACGTGGAGAGTTTGATTGGCCGCGAGAGCTGCAAGGAATTATCCTCAGCTGTTATTTCTGGGGTTATTTGGTTCTTCAAGTACCTGCAGGCTCACTCGCTCAGCGTTATGGAGCTAAATGGCTGTTGGCCGGAGGCCTTACTTGGATGTCTATCTTGAACGTATTGATTCCTATCAGCGCTCGCACCAGTCCCTATTTGATGATCACCATCTTAGTGCTGATGGGGGTAGGATCCAGTGTCACATTCCCCTCGGTAGTCGCAATGATGGGCCGATGGGCTCCACCCCATGAGTCTACACGACTTACAACCTTGGCAATGTCGGGATCATACTTCGGCACAATCATTGGACAGCTATATTCGGGTCCTGTTTGTGACTCTGAACTACTAGGAGGTTGGCCAACTGTGTTCTACATCAATGGGGGACTGGGCATGTTGTGGGTGATATTGTGGATATTATTGGCTTTCAATTCTCCGGATGAGCATCCAAGAATCACAACAGAAGAACGAAATTACATCAAGCAAACAGTGGGTTCGGACCAAAGAGATGCAAATCGAAGTGGTGCTCCATTTTTCAAAATATTGTTTTCAATAGAGATGCTTGTATACATTCCTCTAAGCTTCGCACTCGGCTGGATATCTTACACGATTCTGACATGCCTCCCACAGTTTATGTCGGATGTACTGCACGTCAATATTTCTTCAAATAGCGTCCTCGTAAGCCTGCCAATTATAGCAGAATTAATCGTCTCCAATTCTCTAACGCATGTGGCTGACGCTATGATTATTCGTCAATACTTTTCAAAATTAGTAATTCGTAAAATATTTACAGTCATGGGATTTTGGGGCTGTGGACTCGCTTTTGTAGCTGTGAATTTTGTAGGTTGTGACTCTTTAGCGATCGAAGTTGTCTTGGTGATTGGCTATGCGCTCTTCGGCGCTATCTACAGCGGCTATTTCCTACTTCCACTGGATGTTAGCCCGGAATTCAGTGGGACTATATTCGGCATTGGAAATTTATTTACCACTTCTGCTGGCATCGCTGCACCAATCTTCACAGGTGCAATTACAGCAGGAAAGAGTCGGCAAGATTGGTCTATTGTTTTCATAGTTTCTGGATCTATTGCTGCGTCAGCAGGCTTGTTGTACTTGATACTTGGCAGAGTCAAACGACGAAAATGGAGAAAATCTGAAGAAAGGAAACCATTATTGACTGAATCGAAAGCGAACTCCAAAAATGACATGGTGATCTTGTAAATCAATCTTTTGATACTGCACGAATTTTGTGCTCAGTAATTTTCATTATACTTTTTTTATAAATTTCATCCATATAATTCGTGGATATCTCGAAAATCTAAAATCAAATTGCATGCAGCTGAGATGGGTTTTAGGCTTGTCTTGCTGAACAATGTTTATGATACAAAATGGCAATTACGTACACTAATGAACAAATTGAACAACTAGAAATAATTTGACATGTTTTTTGCTACTTTTCAAATATTTTGAACTATTGCCTGCAGATATGCGTGCGAGATATGGAGATACTTAACGGTATAATATACGGCCGACACCAGGATAGGCTATGAAAAGCTACTTGGCCGCAAATTGCTGAAAATAGATAATTTCAATTAATTGATTGTTGATGTCGAATATATGTAACTAATTGACTGATGTATTAATAAAGGTATTGCTAGCTTGTACAGAAATAAGCTGAGTTAAACTTCAATTAGAATACTATCACAAAAGGTCTATAAAATAAAAAAAATCATTTACAGTCAGCTTATCAATCTACTCACAAGGCAATCTTGAACCTAACAGAGTGATAATTGGTCATCTCTTTCACTCAATTAGATCGAACTTGCATGGTATTGTTTAGTAGAGAGAGCCATTTTTGCACTTGCCGAACAACGGAGACAATCATGCATAGTCTGCTAGAAATTAAGATAAAGAGTGATTCACGGTAATAGCCGTATATCAAATTTATCTTATAATTTCACTAAACGAGTGCTCTCCGAAAATAAGCACCGGTTCTGGCATCCTCACTGACGAAGCGTATCTTTTCTCCGCATAATCAGATTTAACAAGCGCGTCACTTAACTAGAAATGCTAACTAGAACAAAACATTTTTTTCAATATTAAGAATATATCGTCAGATAACATTTATATTATGTATTATACAGTGAGAAACTGCGTATAGATAAGAAAATGCTAGCATTCTTATGATAGTCTAATTATATTAGATTATCATAGATAAGCATGATGTGAGCATACAGTTGGGATGTAGTAGTTGGTGTCAAATCAAAATATTAAATTGAATCATGCTGTAAGGCCCATAGTGAGCATGCTTCAGTAAAATTATGCTCCTGAGATCTAAAAGAATATTTGATGAATATTTATAAAGAGAAGCAGATTTCAATTTATTGCTGTGTTTACCTAATATCTAGTAGATACTATGGAGTTTAGTGTCTAAGTGGCATGACTTCATTAAGTGTCAAAATCAGAAAAATTTCTGATAGGAGTCCTGAGACATCCAACTTAAATTGAAATCAAGTCGATTAACAAGGAAATTCCATGAACATCATATAATTTTAGTATGTATCCACAAAATTGAAAGCTCATTCCCCATTTTGGCTCAATTTTCGGGTTTGTCAATAACTTCTTTTTCCAATAAGGATATGTTAAGTTTACACTTGATTATTATCTAACAGATTGCATGCTGAAGTCAAAAATATCAATGTGCAGAATTGAGCTATAAATTGCTTAGAATCATAATTTGCTCTATGATCAAAATTTCAATTAGGCCTATGCATGCAGATTAATTCAATTTCCTTAAACTTGATTGTGTGATGTTGCCTTCAATAATTCGAGCTTTAAATTCTTTCTGAATGATATTGTGACCCATTTATATCTTAAAGCCAATTATGATGTTTTACTTCTTCTATAATATGAGGTGGCTGTTGGAACATTGACAGGCGTAAAAAGCAGATGCTATTATTGACTAGGAGGACCCATCGTTATAGCCACTTCCATCGAGGTAACTAGAAACATTTCCTCTCCAAACCAAAGTTATCAGTGAATCGAAGGAATTGTATAATAGTATTCAATTCTCAATACAATAATTCTCAATTCAATAATAAAATATTTCAGGACAAATGCAATCTTCATTTTTGACCTGAGATAATTGATAAATGTCATGAAATTTACTGATTTTGCATTCTTTTATCTCAGTTCAAGAGTAAAATTCACAGGTCATTAATTATTTTCTCAAGTTATCAAGTAACATTCTTACTTTACAATTAGCATTATCATAAAATATAAGTTACAGTTTTTAATATAAGATCAGTTTTTCAGGAGTTTGTCCTTTTGTTTTTCCACGAGAAAAATAAGAAATACCTACTTTCTCGGTAAACCCTTTTTAATTTTACGTGTACACCACCGCACCACTTGAAGGTCAACGTCCGAGAATTCTGTGCAGCTTGTACATTGCTTAATTCATTATTTCATTGATCGCAAAATTAAAATAGGGATGACAGAAAAGTTGGAAATGCTTCTTTTTCTCGTAGAATAACAAAAAGTTTGAGATTTATTGTAATCATAAATAATAGGCAGTTTGAGATTTACTGCCTAATTATTGCATCACCAATAACCTATAATCATGGCTAAAGCAATAAGCCAATTCATTATCCGTATTTAAGCTTAATTGCGATTTCTGTTTTATTTTTCTTTATTGTGACGTCAAATTAAAATATTAACTAAATTAAATCTTGAGCTTTGTTGAATAATTATTGCAATCAAAAGACCTGGAGACAACATGAAGCATCCAGATGAATCATATAGGCTTATTTCAAAATTAGGAGTTACTCGTGATTACTGTCTTCTGCTAAGCAGTTATACGGGTCAATATATGCTTACCGTAATACGGGCTAATTACAGCCACTTTTTCATGCTTTTTTCAATCATTTTTTATTTGGTTTGTCAACAGACTATTTCATCGCTATGAACTGCAGGAATCGAATTTAATTTATGAATCTAGTTTAAATTTTGGAATCTGGAGTTATCTTTAACCCTGAGTTTACTTTTCCGGGTGGTATCAATTTTTTAAAAAATCAGGCTAATTACAGCCACCCGCTAAAGACCCGTAAAAATAATTCATAAGAAAGTAAAAACAAGGCTTTCCAATTTGATGCTATCAAAACAATTTGGCCTCAATGATAAGGTCATCCACTTGAAATTCTTTTTGAGTACAGATGGCTACTTTGATTGTTGACTGCAAGTTCATTCTTGTTGTTTATGATCACTATTTGATAAGGCATTAGCAACTGACGTACAACGAAACCGACATGCGATCAAATTCAAGATAGGATGACACATCAGATCAATGTACAACTCTTTCATATTCAACAAGAATTATGTTGCATTACTTGATTAATCATTTAGTAGCAAAAAATCACGTCGAAATTTCACTAACTTGCCAATTACAAATCTCAAATTTACCTGGGCATGGCTGCAACTTTTAACAACAGCTCTGTCGATGTTGAGAGATGTGAACTGAGTCTATTGATTGTTCCTGATGCTGGATGAAATAGCAGCTATTCGGGTCTGTTCCCTTTTCTCAATAGAGAATGCAACTCAATATTTAATTTTCTATTTATATTTAGTAGCACGTGAGGACTATGAACATAGATTTCCGGTATGAATGTAAATTGTCAAACCCTGAAAATATTGCCAGTCTTGAAGTTGATTAAGAAAACGAATTCTTGAAATACCTACAAGCAGGGATGCAGAGTCAGAGTCCCGGAGTCCTATCATTTTTGCTGGAGTCGGAATCCTATCAAAATGATTGGACTCCGCATCCCTGCCTACAAGTTTAGTACATGTATAAATGCTAATACCTGCAGGCATAGGATTTTTCGGAACCCGCAAGGAAGCGTACACCCGAGTAGCCGACTCGCACTCGCCCGTACCCTAGGAAGCTTAGGCCACCTTGCCAGTCCGCACACTTGTAAGGAACGTGCCCCTACGCGCCCGCACCCGTGAGAAGCCGACCCACGCACAAGCGTCTATGGAAATATGACAAATACGATAACTATTTAATTTAAGACATTAAAATAATAATAACGGATCAGAATATTGACAGCCAATTCATTCTTCTTCGGTCACCTGAAGTGGTCAACATTAGATCGTTGCTTTCTAATTCACTTCATTCTAATACATCTGGAAAAGAGGAGCAGCTTCAAACTTAAATGCTAGATCATTAGCACAGTTGAGTTTGAACATCTAACATTAAGTTGAGTTAACATCTAAGTTTGAAGCTGCTCTTCTATTCCAGATGTCACCTGAAAGCACAAAGATTGTCAGGGAATCTATGGAGCGCCTAATCATAGCTCTATTAAAGCCGTTATTAAATGACTATTGACTTTGAATTTTCAGTTTGACATCTTATTTGTATATAGATAATTTTGAAAATATAGTCACTCCCTTGACAGGCTTCCCAAGTTAGGGAGCGAAACCGGTTGGGAATGGAAGAGTTCTGAGTTTTCTTTGGGTCTATTTTTGGTTTCATTTAACCATTTTAATTCTCCTATTTACTTGTATATATATATATATATATATATATATATATATATATATATATATATATATATATATATATATATATTCGTAAAATAAGGCAGCAAATTATTTTTGAGACATGTATTGCAGAAAAGCAAATCGCAATCAATTTTAGATAACTTGAGGTAATATTTTTCAAATGATCGATAAATTGATTTCACTTCGGAACTAGAAAACTTAAAAGCGACTTTAGAAAACCATTTCACTGCAAAAATATTTATACCGGCGCTTCGGATATTTACACTATCCATCATCAGGGAGTGAAATAATTAGGACATAATACATTTAAGTAGGAAACAAATTAAATATATATATATATTTATATACCGTATATATATTTCGGAAATAGCCCAAAGTTATTGGAATTGAAAACAAGATTGTTAGGAGCGCACAACATGTTTCAGCAAATCATTTGCCATCCTCAGGTGAAATCAATCAAACAAAGTTAAAACAATCTTTAAATACAAAATTACAAGTCATTAGGTCACCGAGATAAAATCACTGAAGTCACAAAATGAAGTCAATTCTGAAGGTCACTTGCATTGGAAGTACCTACGCAATAAAATACACAATAGAGCCATGAACTACAAATCTAACAACGTATTAATGGAGCTTGCCCTTTCATTCATGAGAGTGCTAAAGTCAGACTTCTTTATTATAATTGATTCCAGAAATCTAGGGTATTCAGTATAGGCAATGATATCGAAATTTTGCCTCGAAGAGGATAGATTTATTCGCAAGCTGACTCAAATGAAAACGAGGGGCCTAATTTCTGATGTTATCTTTAAGACTGTCAAACCGGTTGTCTCTCAACCGGCGAGACTTTACGGGCTTCCTAAAATCCTCAAAAACAAGGAAGACCCTCCTTATCGTCCGATCTTGAACATGATCAATTCGTATCCTTCCAAATTAGCCAAGTGATTGGACAATGTTCTCAAATCTCTCATTCCAAAAACGCATACTGTCAAAGATACTTTCGAGTTTCTGGATTCTCTGAATGGATTAAGTTCAGAGAATACACAACTTATTAGCTACGATATGAAAAATCTTTTCACGAGTATTCCTATTGAGGATACTCAAATAGCAATGGATTAGACGGAGACGGAAAGAACAATGCACACACGAGAAGGGATTCCAAAATCCCGGAAAATTTCAATCTCGGGATTGAGTAGAATGGTGAATATCCTATATGTGTAGACAATATTACCATTCTGGGATTGACCATAAACAAAAGTTTGAAATGGGATAGCCACTCTGCAAATTAATCAAAAAGGCAAACAAGCGATTTTACGCATTGCGAAAGCTGCGACATTATCTGACTTTTGATGAGCTCCATAAATTGTAGATCGGTTTTATTCGCCTTATTTTAGAATATGCATGTCTAGTATTTGTTGGGTTCGTGCTCATAGAATCATTTTTCGAGAAGAAGAGCGAACATGTAACTGTTCTTCCAATGAATTGACAACTCGAAGATACAACGTGAGCAGAAAGTTATATGAGATGGTGGAGAGTGAAAATACCCACATCCTGTAGGGACATTATCTCAACACGCCTTCCTCGTTCCAATTTACCTTCAATCACCTTTTGCAGAACTGAAACTGGCCAAACATTCTTCATTGTGTTTACTGCGTGATTGCTGAACAATTTAGCATAACTTCACATTAAATTCTGCAATGTACGCATCTATTTCTCTCTATTTTCTGTGTGTATGAATTTCATGACTTGAATGATTGTCATTTCCATCAATAAACACAAACTACTACTTTTGATAGTGATTTACAGATGTTTTACTGCTTCGCTAGTGGAAATCAAATGGATTTTGAAATACCTTCGGATAACTTTCTTTGAATTACTAATTCAATATTGTAGCTTATATATTACAGTTGCGCCAGCATGCTTGTATGTGTGATCATATTCTTACGCCTCTTATGTTTTCTGATCACATGTACGTAGAGATTCCACAATCCCGGAAAATCTCGGTCACGGGATTCCGGGATTGAATAGAATAGTAAATATGCTATGACAAAACACATGTGTATGTTAATAATGAGGGATACCGGGATGTGGGAATGGCAGACAGTCGAAATTGCCAAAAGTCGGTTCACTTACAAAATTGCAATTGACAAGTCGACTTAAAGTGTACTCCGCTTTATGCACAAATTGACAACGGCAACGAGAGAGTACCGGTAGCAGGGAACAGTTGCGAATTCCAGATTTTTGCGCCTTCAGTCTGTAATTTCCTGAGATTCGGGATTGGTAGGGTGAAGACTCGGAATTAGAGCCTACTTACAAAATCTCCACTTTCTTTGATCCCGGCACTCCCGTGATCGAGATTGACAAATCATAAGCACACCAATTGTAGCTATACCTATATATATATATATATATATATATATATATATATATATATATAATAGCAAGATAATCAAGATCACAACTATTTCCTCAATGCATTGCACTTGAGATTCCAAAATCCCAAGCTCGGGGTTGCTCGATTGAAAAATCTTTTATATGCCTTCTTACCGTGAGCTAAGCTAAGAGGCCTACTGTGAATAGCAACTGTGGTCAAATGAGAATACTTCTTCCTGAACAAACTAATCCCTGGATTGAGTTAACCAGAGGCTAATTATGCAAACATAAACTGTGGTCTAGTGAGCAGTTTGCTTCCTAGATCTCAATCCCGAGGATTAGCTCAATTCCTAATCCCGGCATTCTGTGGCCTATACTTCGCCAATGCTCATGCTTTCAAATACAGTCGCAGCTCGTTAATTCGGATGCGGATAATCAAGATTTCGTTTAATTGAGATGACGCGGCCACGGCATTTTCTGTATCTTCTGCATGTTTAAGCTGCTGTTCAATACTTTTATAAATTATTTATAATTATTTGTAATTTTTGAAATAAATTACAAATTAAGGGTCAAAATCAATCCCGGGATTTTGACCCTCCAATCCCGGGATACCGGGGTTGGAATCTCTACAGACGAGTAACAATAATACGTCGAACAGACAAAGTCACGCAATCGTCTATATTTCAAAAGTGCTTGCCGGATTTGCATAGTTTTTTGTATGTGGGGAGAAAATATACTCAAATACGTGTATCTGAAGTTTTGCGAGGGTCGATTCATTTTAACGGATTTTATACAAATTTGAAAACGTGGAGGGGAGATAACCCATAAGTACCGAAAGCAGTTTTCACCATCATGGCAGGAGTCATGTACATCATCAACTTCTTCATACTCTGGGTATCAGTTTGGAGTGTGAATCACCAAAATCCAAACAGCGTTAGAAGTGTAAATTGGTGACATTGACTGACTTCAGTCATTGTCAATTGCACATGCATGGAAAGTACCATCCTTGATGTGCAGGAAGGTCAAGAACATTAACACTTTGGAACTTGAAATGCACTGTTTGAGACAGAATTTGAACGAAATTTAGCAATTCGGAATGCCTTTAAATCAGCGCAACAAACTGAACTCATAAATGTTCTCAGATTGAGGCCTTTCTCAAGATTTTCGGTCAAAGCTTAAAATCGTGTTATTTCCGGGAGAATTCTCAACACATTTTATCTGATTTTAAAACTCTACGGTATTTGGAAAGCTCTGTAGGCCTCAATGCTACCCTGGAATACGCGCGGCAATGCTATTGTCTTCAAAGGACATAACTTTTCAATTTTCTCTTGTTGCAATGATGATAGTGTGGTATCAAATCGCATCAAATCAAAAGAATTTTAACTTTCTCTGTGAAATTCATCGGTGAAGGTCATCAGCATCGAGTATGTTGTTCTCTGTTCCAAGGAGGGTATAATTCACGAAAGAAATAATTCCTCTCCATTGCGCACGCCATGAGCGCTATCAACTTCTTTATGCTATGGGGATCCTCTTTGGTGGGTGAATCACATTTCCACCACTGACGGCCGAGAACAATGTCAAAATAAAAATTGGTGACAATATCTCAGTCATTGTCGTTTGAGTACGTGCATTGGCTACAACATTGATTGATTTGAACAAAGTTCGAGAACGTCAACACATGGGAAATCAAAGATACGTGTATAATTCAAGATAGAATCGCTTCTACTGAACGAAAACTAACTATTTAGAATGCGTTTTAATCACCGCATCTTCCTGAAGTCAGAGATCTTCTCAGGTTGACATAATGTCAAAGATCATTAGTAAGTCAAAGACAAAAAAACACGCATTTTGTTGGCTGCTAAATGAAAACGTGTGATATGTATAGAAAAATTCGAAGGCTTTAATATTAAACAAACATGTTCGCACGAAATAAATCGCATGTGTGGAAACGGGTCTGAGACTTTCACAGAATTATGCACATCCTATTCCTACTACGATTCTGCGCGTCTGCCGAGTTCTACTTGTTTCCTCTTCTTGTCAGATAGAATCAGAGAAAAACACATGAAAATCCAATTGGACGACGCAGATTGCAGTTTTTGGCTACAGGGAAATTTTCTATAATTTCCCTACTAAACGAAAATTGCTCAGTCTAGAGATATTATGCTGGCATGGAATGTCTTCAGTTCATTTCCTATTATGTGTGTTATATCATCATGTATCTGATCGGCAATGTATGCGAGAATGTAGTTAAATGTATATAAAATTGCTCAAAATGCTTGTTTATCCACATTTCGATGCTTGACAAATCTGAATGTGTTTAGCTTCATAAAAGGCAGACGATCATTTCGGGAAAATACCTTAAGACATTCCATGTCAAAATTGTGGCTCAAGACTTAGTACTTTTCGCGAAGGGAAAGCATAGGAAAATTGATTTGTGCCAAAAACATTAATATGCTTCCCATTGGATTAACATGTGTCTTTCTTTGATCCTGTTTGACAAGAAGAGGAACCACGTAGAACTCGACAGACGCGTAGATTCTTATAGGGTGTACATCACTCTGTAAAAGTCTCATTTTCGGCCTCGTTTCTTGCAAAAACTGGTTCTGGCTGGTGGAGTGACAGCAATATGGAGCCAGATCCGGATGTCCTCCTCTGACCGCAAAGGAATGCTGGTAATGTGATGTCTATGGGTCAGACAGTGTTATCTCACAGCGGAATATTGTGCCAATCGGTCACGAGTCGTTACTTTGCTTCCTGTAGGTACTCCGCAACTGACCAATGAAATCAATCGAATACTGAAGTGCGCGAAATATTGCGTAACTTCTGTCGGAACCAATGGTGATAACTGATCATTCGGACAGTGCTATCAGATGATCTTGCCAGATACTTTTGCTTGTCATTGTCATTTTGCTTGTTACTTTTGTCTGTCATGGTCTCGAAAACGTCTGAAAAGGGACCTCTGATAGGCCAGCGACATGTTCTATCCCTTATCGCAGCCTGTGGACTTGGGATCCTCTTTGCCTCAAGATCCAGCCTGAGTGTCGCGTTAGTTGCAATGGTAGCAACAACGAATCTTAGCAACTCCGACATAAATACAGACATTCACTGCTCTATGGCAAATTGGAATGGATCTCATGTTCATAAACGTGGAGAGTTTGATTGGCCGCGAGAGCTGCAAGGAATTATCCTCAGCTGTTATTTCTGGGGTTATTTGGTTCTTCAAGTACCTGCAGGCTCACTCGCTCAGCGTTATGGAGCTAAATGGCTGTTGGCCGGAGGCCTTACTTGGATGTCTATCTTGAACGTATTGATTCCTATCAGCGCTCGCACCAGTCCCTATTTGATGATCACCATCTTAGTGCTGATGGGGGTAGGATCCAGTGTCACATTCCCCTCGGTAGTCGCAATGATGGGCCGATGGGCTCCACCCCATGAGTCTACACGACTTACAACCTTGGCAATGTCGGGATCATACTTCGGCACAATCATTGGACAGCTATATTCGGGTCCTGTTTGTGACTCTGAACTACTAGGAGGTTGGCCAACTGTGTTCTACATCAATGGGGGACTGGGCATGTTGTGGGTGATATTGTGGATATTATTGGCTTTCAATTCTCCGGATGAGCATCCAAGAATCACAACAGAAGAACGAAATTACATCAAGCAAACAGTGGGTTCGGACCAAAGAGATGCAAATCGAAGTGGTGCTCCATTTTTCAAAATATTGTTTTCAATAGAGATGCTTGTATACATTCCTCTAAGCTTCGCACTCGGCTGGATATCTTACACGATTCTGACATGCCTCCCACAGTTTATGTCGGATGTACTGCACGTCAATATTTCTTCAAATAGCGTCCTCGTAAGCCTGCCAATTATAGCAGAATTAATCGTCTCCAATTCTCTAACGCATGTGGCTGACGCTATGATTATTCGTCAATACTTTTCAAAATTAGTAATTCGTAAAATATTTACAGTCATGGGATTTTGGGGCTGTGGACTCGCTTTTGTAGCTGTGAATTTTGTAGGTTGTGACTCTTTAGCGATCGAAGTTGTCTTGGTGATTGGCTATGCGCTCTTCGGCGCTATCTACAGCGGCTATTTCCAGCTTCCACTAGATGTTAGCCCGGAATTCAGTGGGACTATATTCGGCATTGGAAATTTATTTACCACTTCTGCTGGCATCGCTGCACCAATCTTCACAGGTGCAATTACAGCAGGAAAGAGTCGGCAAGATTGGTCTATTGTTTTCATAGTTTCTGGATCTATTGCTGCGTCAGCAGGCTTGTTGTACTTGATACTTGGCAGAGTCAATCGACGAAAATGGAGAAAATCTGAAGAAAGGAAACCATTATTGACTGAATCGAAAGCGAACTCCAAAAATGACATGGTGATCTTGTAAATCAATCTTTTGATACTGCACGAATTTTGTGCTCAGTAATTTTCATTATACTTTTTTTATAAATTTCATCCATATAATTCGTGGATATCTCGAAAATCTAAAATCAAATTGCATGCAGCTGAGATGGGTTTTAGGCTTGTCTTGCTGAACAATGTTTATGATACAAAATGGCAATTACGTATACTAATGAACAAATTGAACAACTAGAAATAATTTGACATGTTTTTTGCTACTTTTCAAATATTTTGAACTATTGCCTGCAGATATGCGTGCGAGATATGGAGATACTTAACGGTATAATATACGGCCGACACCAGGATAGGCTATGAAAAGCTACTTGGCCGCAAATTGCTGAAAATAGATAATTTCAATTAATTGATTGTTGATGTCGAATATATGTAACTAATTGACTGATGTATAAATAAAGGTATTGCTAGGTTGTACAGAAATAAGCTGAGTTAAACTTCAATTAGAATACTATCACAAAAGGTCTATAAAATAAAAAAAATCATTTACAGTCAGCTTATCAATCTACTCACAAGGCAATCTTGAACCTAACAGAGTGATAATTGGTCATCTCTTTCACTCAATTAGATCGAACTTGTATGGTATTGTTTAGTAGAGAGAGCCATTTTTGCACTTGCCGAACAACGGAGACAATCATGCATAGTCTGCTAGAAATTAAGATAAAGAGTGATTCACGGTAATAGCCGTATATCAAATTTATCTTATAATTTCACTAAACGAGTGCTCTCCGAAAATAAGCACCGGTTCTGGCATCCTCACTGACGAAGCGTATCTTTTCTCCGCATAATCAGATTTAACAAGCGCGTCACTTAACTAGAAATGCTAACTAGAACAAAACATTTTTTCAATATTAAGAATATATCGTCAGATAACATTTATATTATGTATTATACAGTGAGAAACTGCGTATAGATAAGAAAATGCTAGCATTCTTATGATAGTCTAATTATATTAGATTATCATAGATAAGCATGATGTGAGCATACAGTTGGGATGTAGTAGTTGGTGTCAAATCAAAATATTAAATTGAATCATGCTGTAAGGCCCATAGTGAGCATGCTTCAGTAAAATTATGCTCCTGAGATCTAAAAGAATATTTGATGAATATTTATAAAGAGAAGCAGATTTCAATTTATTGCTGTGTTTACCTAATATCTAGTAGATACTATGGAGTTTAGTGTCTAAGTGGAGTCCTGAGACATCCAACTTAAATTGAAATCAAGTCGATGAACAAGGAAATTCCATGAACATCATATAATTTTAGTATGTATCCACAAAATTGAAAGCTCATTCCCCATTTTGGCTCAATTTTCGGGTTTGTCAATAACTTCTTTTTCCAATAAGGATATGTTAAGTTTACCCTTGATTATTATCTAACAGATTGCATGCTGAAGTCAAAAATATCAATGTGCAGAATTGAGCTATAAATTGCTTAGAATCATAACTTGCTCTATGATCAAAATTTCAATTAGGCCTATGCATGCAGATTAATTCAATTTCCTTAAACTTGATTGTGTGATGTTGCCTTCAATAAATCGAGCTTTAAATTCTTTCTGAATGATATTGTGACCCATTTATATCTTAAAGCCAATTATGATGTTTTACTTCTTCTATAATATGAGGTGGCTGTTGGAACATTGACAGGCGTAAAAAGCAGATGCTATTATTGACTAGGAGGACCCATCGTTATAACCACTTCCATCGAGGTAACTAGAAACATTTCCTCTCCAAACCAACGTTATCAGTGAATCGAAGGAATTGTATAATAGTATTCAATTCTCAATACAATAATTCTCAATTCAATAATAAAATATTTCAGGACAAATGCAATCTTCATTTTTGACCTGAGATAATTGATAAATGTCATGAAATTTACTGATTTTGCATTCTTTTATCTCAGTTCAAGAGTAAAATTCACAGGTCATTAATTATTTTCTCAAGTTATCAAGTAACATTCTTACTTTACAATTAGCATTATCATAAAATATAAGTTACGAGGCGATCAGTTTTTCAGGAGTTTGTCCTTTTGTTTTTCCACGAGAAAAATAAGAAATACCTACTTTCTCGGTAAACCCTTTTTAATTTTACATGTACACCACCGCACCACTTGAAGGTCAACGTCCGAGAAGTGCAGCTTGTACATTGCTTAATTCATTATTTTATTGATCGCAAAATTAAAATAGGGATGACCGAAAAGTTGGAAATGCTTCTTTTTCTCGTAGAATAACAAAAAGTTTGAGATTTATTGTAATCATAAATAATAGGCAGTTTGAGATTTACTGCCTAATTATTGCATCACCAATAACCTATAATCATGGCTAAAGCAATAGGCCAATTCATTATCCGTATTTAAGCTTAATTGCGATTTCTGTTTTATTTTTCTTTATTGTGACGTCAAATTAAAATATTAACTAAATTAAATCTTGAGCTTTGTTGAATAATTATTGCAATCAAAAGACCTGGAGACAACATGAAGCATCCAGATGAATCATATAGGCTTATTTCAAAATTAGGAGTTACTCGTGATTACTGTCTTCTGCTAAGCAGTTATACGGGTCAATATATGCTACCGTAATACGGGCTAATTACAGCCACTTTTTCATGCTTTTTTCAATCATTTTTTATTTGGTTTGTCAACAGACTATTTCATCGCTATGAACTGCAGGAATCGAATTTAATTTATGAATCTAGTTTAAATTTTGGAATCTGGAGTTATCTTTAACCCTGAGTTTACTTTTCCGGGTGGTATCAATTTTTTAAAAAATCAGGCTAATTACAGCCACCCGCTAAAGACCCGTAAAAATAATTCATAAGAAAGTAAAAACAAGGCTTTCCAATTTGATGCTATCAAAACAATTTGGCCTCAATGATAAGGTCATCCACTTGAAATTCTTTTTGAGTACAGATGGCTACTTTGATTGTTGACTGCAAGTTCATTCTTGTTGTTTATGATCACTATTTGATAAGGCATTAGCAACTGACGTACAACGAAACCGACATGCGATCAAATTCAAGATAGGATGACACATCAGATCAATGTACAACTCTTTCATATTCAACAAGAATTATGTTGCATTACTTGATTAATCATTTAGTAGCAAAAAATCACGTCGAAATTTCACTAACTTGCCAATTACAAATCTCAAATTTACCTGGGCATGGCTGCAACTTTTAACAACAGCTCTGTCGATGTTGAGAGATGTGAACTGAGTCTATTGATTGTTCCTGATGCTGGATGAAATAGCAGCTATTCGGGTCTGTTCCCTTTTCTCAATAGAGAATGCAACTCAATATTTAATTTTCTATTTATATTTAGTAGCACGTGAGGACTATGAACATAGATTTCCGGTATGAATGTAAATTGTCAAACCCTGAAAATATTGCCAGTCTTGAAGTTGATTAAGAAAACGAATTCTTGAAATACCTACAAGCAGGGATGCAGAGTCAGAGTCCCGGAGTCCTATCATTTTTGCTGGAGTCGGAATCCTATCAAAATGATTGGACTCCGCATCCCTGCCTACAAGTTTAGTACATGTATAAATGCTAATACCTGCAGGCATAGGATTTTTCGGAACCCGCAACGGAACCCGCAAGGAAGCGTACACCCGAGTAGCCGACTCGCACTCGCCCGTACCCTAGGAAGCTTAGGCCACCTTGCCAGTCCGCACACTTGTAAGGAACGTGCCCCTACGCGCCCGCACCCGTGAGAAGCCGACCCACGCACACGCGTCTATGGAAATATGACAAATACGATAACTATTTAATTTAAGACATTAAAATAATAATAACGGATCAGAATATTGACAGCCAATTCATTCTTCTTCGGTCACCTGAAGTGGTCAACATTAGATCGTTGCTTTCTAATTCACTTCATTCTAATACATCTGGAAAAGAGGAGCAGCTTCAAACTTAAATGCTAGATCATTAGCACAGTTGAGTTTGAACATCTAACATTAAGTTGAGTTAACATCTAAGTTTGAAGCTGCTCTTCTATTCCAGATGTCACCTGAAAGCACAAAGATTGTCAGGGAATCTATGGAGCGCCTAATCATAGCTCTATTAAAGCCGTTATTAAATGACTATTGATTTTGAATTTTCAGTTTGACATCTTATTTGTATATAGATAATTTTGAAAATATAGTCACTCCCTTGACAGGCTTCCCAAGTTAGGGAGCGAAACCGGTTGGGAATGGAAGAGTTCTGAGTTTTCTTTGGGTCTATTTTTGGTATCATTTAACCATTTTAATTCTCCTATTTACTTGTATATATATATATATATATATGTAAATAATACTACAAAAGAAAAAAATTATCAGCTGCCGATCGATTTCAGCCGTTTCTGGCTTGTCAGGGCAATCAACTGTTTTATATTTGTATATATATATATATATTTATTTATTTATATATATATTTATTTATTTATATACATATATATATATATATGATTATATTTATATTTCATCCTTGCCTCAACGCTGTTTGATTTCTTTGATTTAGATATGATATCTGAAATTTCTGTACAATTTCGTTGAATAAATCAGTTGATTGCCTTGACAAGCCAGAAACGGCTGAAATCGATCGGCAGCTGATGAAAGTTTTTTTCTTTTGTAGTATTATTTACATATTTTATAGCATTTGTATTTTACTTTATATATATATATATATATATATATATATATATAGCGATTGATTATTCTAATTTTGAAATGTGATCAAATCATTCGATGTAACTGCGGATTTAATAGTTAAGAGAATTTCATGCTGTACATACTGTTGTTCACCTGAAGATGGCATTGCGAAAATGACCGAAACTGATGGCAGACAATAAGCTGTCAGCAGAGGACACCAGAGCCAGTGAGAGATGCGTGCTGTGATATCACTTCGCATACACCAAAACACACATCGATGCCTGGCTAACATTCGATTCAGTGTGTGCACTATGCAGTATGGAATGGTGAGAAGACGATGATGAAATCATCAAGTGAACTCATTTTCGTACGCCTGTTACTTTTTTTAATAATGATCGGAAGGGCCAACATTATGGAGAAAACTTGTGCGCAATGATCTGAATTCTTCGAATCTGAAGGAATTGTGGCAATGGAGGCACTTTGATTGAACTCACATTAATCCGCAAGCGACGCACGACTTTTTTTCCTATCTCTGTAAGGTATTATAAATTCCTTTTTGCCCACTTTATAGGTTCCTCGATATGCCGACGATTTCGAATTAATTACACTTCTAGCAAACCGAAGCAGATAAACAAAATATTTAATTCTGTGGCCCAATGCACAATGCAATCAGATATGCTCCTACCATTGTCTTAAGACGTTTTCATGCGATAGCTGGTCTACCGTTCATCAAAGCCATCTAATGTCAATTTCCAACAGACACTCAAAAACTCAATTTCTTGAAAAAAAGTAGAATTCCAATTTTGAGTTTTTTTTTGCGGTTTATCAAACTGATGTCATCATTGGAACGAACATGCACCTAATGTGTTGCACAGAAATTTTGGCAGCGATTAACCCTTTGGCTGTGGTGCTTATTTCATATACCTATCGAATTTCACTGAGCCCGAGTTAGCTCGTATCGAAACGGCTAGATAATATCACAGGTGCGTTGCAGGCGGTAATACAATGAGAAGCTGAGCCCAAGTTAACTCGTCTCGAGACGAGTCATTCTCTCTCTGTGTCTTTGAAGGGTTTAAGTCACTTCATACTAGAAACGAGTTAACTCGGGTTCAGCTTCTGAAGGACAACTGCTGAATACGGCGCCAGTGATATTTCCCCGTCTGCCGACATGAGCTAACTCGGGCTCAGTCGTTAAAAGGCTAGATCAAAGGACCATCAGACGGGAGCTCCAAGAGCTGTTGGGTTTTCAAAGCTAAAAGGGTCCCTGCTACAATAAGGTTGAAGAGAAGTGATAATAATCGTGAATGTTTGCCAAATGTAATGAAAAGCTGTCGATATAATCACAGGAAGCCGCCATTCTATGGTACTCTGTCCATAGGAACACGTGTCCACAGCGTAGCATTGTTTTTAATGTGCATGTCAGCTCCTGTCCTTTAACATTATACCGTAGATTATCTGATTATGACTATTAGGGCTAAGACCATTAGGAGTAAGATTCAGCCCCGCTTTAGAAGCGCTGATTGAAAAATGGACTAGTGGGAAGGTCCTCCACACCGATCTAGTCAAGTTTGGCTCTAAAATGTAGTCCTAGGATAGTCAAAAGTTTGACGCGCCAAATGTCTGCCGGTGGGAACGCACCACCTGTCCTCTTAAGGGCAAACCTTAAGTCTTATTAACTATAAGTTTATCAAAATTATGAAACATTTAGACGTCGTTATGGGAATGTCCCAGCTTCAATATGATCTATCCAGCAGCATATTAATTGCAATATTATAATTGGTTTATTATATAAGTGTGCTCTTGTTCTATGGTATGAACTTATTCATCTATGATCCGCCAACCATTAGTGCACCAGTCAGAAAGAGTTTCTGAAGGGAACGAGACTTCCACATGTACAACCTATGTTTACGACGAATCTGCACGTCTGACGAGTTCTAGCTGGTTCCTCTTCTTGTCAGACACGATCAAAGAAAAACAAATGCGACGTAGATTTGCGACGTAGTTTTTGGCAGAGATGTTTTCTCTTATCAACTGAAAAGTATTAAGTCTAGAGCCACAATTTTTGACTTGGAATGTCTTCAGTTAATTTCCTATCATGTTCATGCACCCCTGTCTATAAAGCTACACACGTTCAGACTTGGCAAGCCTCCTACTATCGGCAAACACCAATATGTTGGCTCACTTTATCCACATTGAACCACATTCTCGCACACATTGTCGATCAGAAACATGATAATAACACATGCAAATCAAAGGGGATGACCTGAAGACATACCATGTCAAAAATTATGGCACTGGACCTTGCATTTTTTGTTTAATCAGAGAAAAGATGGAAAATTGCATTTTAACCAAAAAACTTAAATCTTCGTCTCATTGGATTAATATGTATTTTTCTTTGATCCGGTCTGACAAGAAGATGAACTAACTAGAACTCAGCAGACGTGCAGTTTCGTAGTAGCCATGGGATGTACTTGATTCTGTGAAAGTCTCATTTTCGACCTCGTTCCCTGCAGAAGCTCGTTCTGGCTGCCGGACTACATCTTTAATTTTATTGACTTGTGGACCGAAATTTTGGATGAAATACACCTTAGTGCCTAGACAGATTGGCCTGCATGTATAGCACGGCTGGCCCCGCTCGGGACATCCACATAGATTCACGTCCTGCAACCTTCTATTTAGTCATTTGTCGGTCAATAGTTGCTCTAGTCTAATTATTATACATGTATTCTCGAAATCGCTCAGCAATCAGCGTATGCAAATTTACTGATTATGCCAATTATGAGTTTAGAAAGTTTGGAGTGTACCTGTTGATGAAAGTGTATAGCTTTGTATGCTGATCTGTGAAATGCTTGTCCAGTTTTAAGTAAATGTCACAGATTGTAGTCAGATGGATGTATAGTTTCTTGTCTTGTCGAAGACAGCGAGTAAAATTTATCGGTGGTGTGACATCTGATTGGAGTTGTGTACCAAGTGGTGTCCATCAAGGAAGTGTAATTGGGCCAGTATTGTTCTGCTTGGCTACTGATTCGCTTTCTGCTGTCTGTTGGAATACCTTCATGGTGCGCTATGCCGATGATGTTACCTTCCTTCATTTTATTCGAGACAGCTCTGAAGATAATCTCCAGCAAGAGCTTAATAGCATTGATAGATGGTCCTCCAATATTGGCTTGCCTCTCAATAAAAATAAGTGTTTTGTAATGGACATTGTAACAAAGAGAATCTGGTTTTGTCTGATGTTTATTTTCCAGATGGTAATGCCTTGTGTCAGGTCTCATACATTCGCATTCTGGGCGCTACTTTTTCTAGTGACATGAAGTGGAATTTGTATTTGGATGATTTGGTTATGAAAGCGAGGAAGAGACTTTATGTCATGTACAATCTTAAGAGATCGGGTTGCCCTGCCACCCCTATGTACAGATCATATGTCGCTTTTATTCGCTCCATATTTTTATTTGCTTATCCATTTTATTGCAATGCACCGGACTATCTATTTAATAAAATAATGCGCTTGGAGAAGCGAGTGTTTAGGATTATCAATTCGAATGAGTTTCCTTCATTCATCGAAGTTGCCACAAAGATGTGTTACAAAATGATTTCATCAATTGAGGGGTCGTTTTCTCACCCCTTGTCTGTTATGTTCCAACCACATAATTGTCGACTAATTCGTTCTCAGTGCACTTTGCATCCACCATTCGCAAAAACTGAACGCTTTCATTGTTCATTTATAAAATGTTGTATTCTATGATCTTGCACTTTTGTAATGCGTTCACCGACTGTAACCATGTGAAGCAATAAAGATATTATTATTATTATATTGAACTGTAAGCTCCTTTTCTAAGTAGGCCCACAACTTGAGCGTCTTTAAATGATGTATTAAGTACAATTAAGTGCAATTTATAAGTACAATTTTGCTTTTACATTCCACTACAGTTTTGCAATTAGATGACGTTGTACAACTCATGCAACTTGCGACTTTTGTAACACGATTTGACAAAGATCACGTATATTGCCTCAAGACAATAGAGGTAAACGAAAACTTTCCGTTCAGAAGACATAATGCGCTTTAAACTCCTTTTTGTTGTGAATAGAAGAATTCTCTGCATCTCCTGAAAGACACATTTTTCTTATTTGCAGTTCAATCCATTCATTGCGTCAAACTGATTTCACTTGACTGCAACATACCACACACCTCTATAAATCCACAAGATTTGTTAAGGAATGCACTATGTAGATACCGCCATCTCCCCGCTTATACCAACGATGCGCTCTTCAGATCGCGGTAAAGCATGTACTTCGTTTGTTCGGTCGCTATTTCGGCGAAGACCAATGTACACACAAGATGAGCTCGAACAGACACCGCTCAAGCGTTGTCTTACAGTTTATCATGTGGCCTCCTTCGGTATAGCGCACATCATTGGAGCAGGAATTTTCGTGTTATCGGGAGATTTGATCTACAAGTTTGGACCTGCTGCATGCTTGTCATATCTGTTTGCCGGAATTGCAAGCGTCTTCACTGCTCTGTGTTATATGGAATTCGCTTCACTGATTCCGCGAGCAGGCTCAGTCTACATCTATACCTTTGTGACTCTCGGAGAGTTTCCTGCCTTCATAGTAGGCTGGCTAATAATTTCAGACGTCGTGGCTGACATTGCCTCCACAGCTAATGCTTTCGGTGGAACAGTTGATATTTTAACAAATGGAGCGGTGCAAAACTGGACGGATCAGACCTTTGGTCGGTTATCAACTTCGCCACACAGCTTTCTATCTCCATCCTATAATTTGGTTGCCGCTGGACTGATTTTAATATTAACTGCCCTCGTGGCTACTGGTGCAAAGTCTTCAATGAGGTTCACTATGGTTGTTGCATTAATTTTGATCTCAACTTTATGTATCCTTATCGGAGCATGTTTCTATTTCGGATCGCCGAAATCATTTTCGGACGCCAATGGAGGGTTTGCACCGGAAGGATTTTCTGGTGTCGTTGAGGGAACCGCCATCAGCGTGTTTGCATATGTTGGCTACGAATCCATTGCTCGGGCGAGTGAAGAAATGGTTAATCCTGCCCGTGATATTCCTAGAGCGATGATCTTCGATCTTAGCTTTTCCTTCGTGCTGTATTTTATTGCCTGCATTGCCCTGGCGTATTTGGTACCAAGAGATCAGATTGATGTATCATCGGCATTTTTAAGTGCATTTGAGAGACTTGGTGTTGCATGGTTGACGATAATCTGCGCTATTGGAAGCCTCTTGGCAACGGGTGTATCAAAGATAACTACAATGTATGTTATACCTCGAGCGTTTTATGCCATGGGCGATGATGGTCTGATATTTCGGTGCTTTGCCAATGTTGAAAAACGAACTCAGGTGCCTCAGGTGGCTTTATGGTTTGGCTCAATACTCGCTGCATTAATGTCATTATTAATAAATATGGAAACATTGGTAAGTATGATATCTCTTGGATATGTCCTTGCATTTTTCTGTATTGGGTTGGATCTGTTATTTCTCCGCTATCTCATTCCAAGCAATAATGCACTAGATGATGCGATCTCACAATCTTCAGAAGGCAGTGGTGAGTATGACATGCCACAGATGCACTTTCGTGATTGTGTAAAATGGATTAGTAACCGGTTTCCGACTGTTTTGAATCCAAATTTCTTCACTGGCTTGCTGATTGTCAATATCATTCTCATGTTCGCAATGTCTGCAATTATGAACTTCGTTAAACATGACTCTTTGCCGATCTCTTTGGTGATAGTTGCATCTGTGTGGGTGACTTCTACTATTTGTTTGAGTTGCTATCGTCCATCATACAACAGCGAATTCACAAGTTTTCAGGTAGGTCAATTTGCAATACTTTATTTCTGCAATTTTTCTTTCACTAAATTCAGCAATTAATTCGAAACAATTAGAAAAAATCTTTTTTTCTCGATCCTCTTGTGAATGAAAAAAGTAATATAAACATTACTAGCCAATTTTGCCGAGGAAGAAACTTGGCGATTTCTATACATGTTTTGTTGCATGTCATTTGTGGAAGAATTTGAATTTTACTTACAAAATTCTTCACAAATGCACTACAAATGAAAGTATTTTTAAATATATAATTTCTGAAAAACATTCGTTTACCTTTATGCACATGTGTGTGTCTCAGTTCTAAAATAAATGCATCATGTTTTGGATGAAAGAATATTTCATGCATTATGCAATAAATTCACGCATTGTATAATTTATATTCTCTCTTAACTATCTGGATTGATTGAGAAAACATCGATCGAATCAAAAGTGACATATTCTTAATTGAATTTGCAATCGTTTAATTTAGAGGTTGTCAAGCGACCGAACCGTTATGTATATTTTCTCAAAGCACAGAATGATTCTTGGTTGAAATTAACACCCTCCTCAAGTCATTTTCATTTCTATTCCGATGGGAAATAATTATTTCCGCGGCTACTAAAGAAAATTAGCACTTATTTTAATACACTCAGAATATGAAACATTGTGTATCAAGAGTTGTTGCTATGTCTTTAATTACTATTATTTCATCGTTATCAAATGTTACCAGATGATTCTTGACCATTGTAAATAAGACAAGGATGGCCACACGAATTTCTTGTTAAGGTGCCACTAACATGCCACTCAATTGTGGACAAATCCGAACACAGATTGATCTATTCAGGAATCTCCTCAACCAAAATGAGATAGAAAATGTCCAACTTTGCAGTCTTTGCAGTTGATGAATGATGGTATGTGTGCGCTTATTTTACAGCAAAGTGGCATACGCATATATATGAGTTTAAAGAGAAACGAAGCAACATTTACAATGCATTTCTATGGATTGCATTTTATGTATGTATTGTGTGACTACATGTAGATTTTTCTATTGAATTAACATAGTCTCTAAATATGCTTTGAAATGCTTGTGACGATGACTAGTTTTCTATGTCACGTTGAAAAGTGCAAAATTAAGCAAATTTTATTTGCGAAATTTGTAAGTATTCTACCGTATATGACCTCCTCTGTAGGCTCGGCAAACGTTGAGATGATAGTCCAGCTCATGCCATGCTTACGCCAGAAAGCATGTTGTTTGTCACTGTCGCTTGCTTCAGTAATGCGATGTGGATCCCGGCATGCCAGTATCCACAGTGGGCTCCACATAAAATTGATGACGTGTGATAATATTTTTCGAAACGAAAATACACTTGTATTTGGGGTTTAACTTGCAAGAAATGAAACAGAAGAATATAAAATTTCTGGCGCTCCCTTACAACAAGTGCTTGCTGATTGCTGAAGGTTGAATCAGTCATAAACCTAATGATGATTCCGATCATTTGCATCAGTGGTGAAGGACTTCGCCATGATGATTATCGTTTAAGTGAAGAATTGGAAATAACTGTTCTCTTCAGTCGTTGCTCATTTCATCTAATTTCTTAGCTTTCGACCTCTAATACTTTGTATGTATATTGTACTCCATCGTCAAAAGCAATCATAGCATGCACAATGCTGAATGTGATAATAGAGATATGTTTTGGTTTCAAAACGAGACCTTGTATCTTAATTCTGTTCGATGACTAGAAAGTGATGCTGCATTAGAACTGAGTCACATTTTTATGCCGCATCCTGTAACATTAGGAAGTCTATGAGGAATACAATTAATTTTTGATGTTCTGTGTTTGCTGAATCATGCTAAACATTTATCTATATTGAATACTTTTTAGCAGTGCATTACTATGTCACGTAAAACATATTTACTTCTCGGTAAAAGAACACAATAGATATAAAAAATTTCCAACTTGATGAATTGAATGTGTGTCGTTGTACTTGATGAATGTGTTTGTGATTCCGATATCTAAAACAATTTAATCTCTACCAAAATTGCACGTGCACTCTAAAGCATAATAAATGACCATGGTCCATAGCCATCATATATTTCCGGTCATCCCTTTAAATTTTCAAATTTTCCTGATTTTGGCAGGCTACATAGATTTTTAAAAAGTATCTAACAAATTTAATACATGGCTTGCTAGTGTATTTACTTTCTGGTAATTACACTCAAAACACAGATCTCTCGTCGTCTCTCTCGTCTTCGGCTGGAGTTTTCGACACATATCTCTACTTCTCGTGCAATTATCCATCGTGAATGCACAGCAAGTATTAACTAAATGATAACGACTGATGGATCGAAATTGCATGTCAATATGTCCGATATCTTGAATTTCACCATTGAAAATACACAGGCTTTGGACTTTCATTCGTTTTTCTCTTAGTGTACCGGTACTCAATATTCAGACTTCAAACTTCGCAGACCAGAACTACATGTAAAGCCATTTGCTTTGTAATAAGCAGCAATAAAAATTGGTCACCGTAAACGTAATCCATGATTTGCCTAGCATTCCCAAGCACCCGTTTGGAAAAATGAAATTAATTCTAAAAATTTTCATATTTCATTTGCTTTAACATCACACTGTAGACCACTGAATAAATCTTGCTAACTAAAGCGTTTACGCTAAAAGTGTGCATGTTCATTCACATGGAAGATATTTGAAATGAGTATTTTATGTTTTTATACATTTTTGTGCTTTTGTGCTTTTCCCATTAATCAACAATTTATATTTTATTCATGGACTTTTCATCTTGAATGACCACCTCTCACTGTCATCAACAACACATTTAACAAGCATCGACTGACTCATAGAATTGATATTATGCAAATAATATCGCATTCAATTGTTTGATTTGATTTTTAATCAATGAAATTAACAAAGATGAAATGATCAATCAATGAAGCTTTATAAGTACTATAGATAAGGAAATTATCATGATTCTGAAAACTTTTCCTTTCAGACACCTTTGATGCCTCTGGTACCTCTCCTCACGATATTTCTAAACATTATTATGGCTTTGAGGCTGCCAAAGATTGCATGGATTCGTTTTGCTGTCTGGACGGCGATTGGTAGGTATAGAAAATGTAAAATGTTTTGATATTGTCGATAAATCTAGTAATAACGTTTCAGGTCTTTTGATATATTTCACCTATGGAAGGCGAAACAGTATTGCACGGTGCAAGGATGAAGACGAAATTCCCTTGACTAAATCAACGAAAATATAGAAAAAACAAGTTGAAGGTTTCTTGTTATCATTGTAGTAAAACGCTTCCAGAACTTGATGTTTTTCATACTGTAAGAGTGTTGGTCTGGGTTTGGGCAAGCTTTCTGGACGGTGTTAGGCTTACATTGATCGGGTGACAAGAGGATTGTGAACTATTCTACTAATTTCAGGTGCTCCTCTTGGCAAGTGCATTATGTTTGACCGATAAGGCGATATTTTCCCTTCTTTGATGGTCATCGAAAGGGAATCACGGATTTCCCGTGCTACATGTATGCATCCTTATTGCTGCGATGATAGAACCACATAATTCAGAGGTTTCATCGGTGACAATGCTGTGGAACACATCAATGCGGAGATATAAAGACTCATACAGGGTCCATGCTTCACTTCCATGGATTGTGACTGGTGGTACGAAGCATTTGAAAATGAGTAGTCGGGTACAAACATGGGTAGAAAACAGGTGTCGTAGAAAGGATCCGAATGTCTGCCAGAGACTTGTCGGTGGGTTAACTTACCATTTAAAGGTCCCACTTCACATGTAACTTAACTGGCAAGGTTTGTGATGTAAGCAAGTGAAAGTTGCAACTTTAATACATCTGTAGCGGCATGTGTTTAGTGTTTGTAATCCAGGAAACTTTTCCAAATCCGGCGCCGACCGCTAATTTTGAAGACCGACCGACCAGCCGTTCGGTTAATTTAATTAGACCCATGTCGACCCTTGACAACATTCAGTCTAGTATAAATTGCCTAGTCAACTATTACAACGTTAAGAGCTTGTAAATGTAACATAATTTGAGAGTATCTACACGAATGGTTTGTGACATACATGTAAATAATGGGAACTGTTCTTGAAACAGTTCTTGATTACTGACAACTTATACTGCATTTACATGCAGTATACTGTATTAAAATGTAGTAAACCCTACTTTATAAGTGATGTAGTTTCCAGAATCCTACCTACATTCTAGCCTGTATGAATTTTGGAACACCTACGTTTTGTGCATTTCTCATCCTATCTATTGTAAATTATTCCAGATGTAGAATAATTTCACTACATGGGATAGTTTGTATAACACAAGGAGCTTAGAGGTGGAATGAATAATGAATTCCAATGCAACCTAGGGCCCACTACCCGAACTTTTGACAGTGGATCGTGGATAATAAGATAAGTTATTTTGATAGACGTTGTACAGGGACACTCACTGAAATGGAAAATTGATGACAAGTTTGGGGAGCTGATTGTTCTTAACTCTTGTACATCAGCTCGCGGTCATCAATGCAAACTCAAAATATCTGAATTTAAACTGCAGTGGAGAGAGTTCGCCATTGACGTTGCAAATCACTGGAATTCCCTCACATGTGAAGAAGTAAAGCTCAGTTTAGTGAATCACTTCAAATCAAGTTTTGCACATCGCAGACAAAATATTTCGCAATATCAGCAGTCAGTCAGTTATCAAATTGCTCATCAAAGAACTTTTGACACTAGAAAAACCTCTATTATTATAGTAAAATTATATATTACATGAAATATAAATAAGAATTTATAAATTTTATTATTATCGAAAAACTCTTATAGAAATTTTTGACAGTATATTGGAGCTTAGAAATTTTTATCCGCTTAAAGCTTTCTTTTGGAGGCGAGATATAGATATAAGCATTTATTATTTTTCTATCAATGTTATCATTGTATCAATGCTCGTTTGGGTTGATTGACTTTGAAAATGTTGTTATCATTATCATAAATTATAAAGTATGCCTACAACTCATTAGACTTTGTTTTTAGTTTGTCATTAAGCGGATTACTGCTCATCGCACAAAATATGTTATCAAATTGCGAATAATTGCATCGCATAATATTGTATTGTAATAGATAACTCTCGCTTATACAGAGTATCAGTAGGCCTGCCATTCATGCATTTCTTCATGTATGCTATGTGGAAATTGAAAAATGTCTACATTCGTGTGGAAGCTGTACAGTTTTACTGTGCAGGGCCCCGCTCAGGTGGGTTTGAGTGTTCAGGAATTGGGGTCGAAACACGAATCCTACCTGAGTTCCTGCTGATGACTTCCTAGCTGGTACAGGGAACGCAAAACCAGTCTTTTTAAGGACTAGTTTCAAATTTATTTTATTTTATTTTCAGTATGTATTACATTATTCGTTTGCACTATTTTTTTTGTTGCAGTCTACTCATTTGTTTTACACTAGTTTCTTGTGACTATCAATTTTATTTATTTATTCAGATTTTGATTCTTTTACCTAATAATTTTCATTTGTGCTGCTTATTTCCTTCCTTTTTTTAAATTTATTTATTTATTCATTCATTCAATTTTTTTCCTTATTATTATCATTTTTTTTCTTTTGTTACAATTTCAATATTCCATTACAGTCGTACTTCACTAATCAATTTCAGCAGTTAATCTTTCAGAATTTATTACCCATCGCTTTCCTTTTTTTCTGTATTTTAATTGTTAGCACGATCTACACTTTGATAATTTCTTGGTTAGCTTGTTTTCTATAGTAAGTTAGGTAACAACGTGAATAATTATCTCCTTTCCCATCTGCAGTGAAATAGGTGATTGATAGCATCTTCCGTCGTATGCAGATTGCGCTTGTCATAATTGTTTGCGGATTAAGGCTAGATATGATGGGACACAGACCGGTCCTCTTGAGAGATAGATTAAATTTCATGAATAGTTAGACACCAATTGGTCCATTTATAACAAGTCTAGTTCCTTATTTCATTTTCTTCATGGAGTAGTTCCAGGTGAGACGTTGTAGGTCGATTCTAGCAAGTTCAGTACCCATACTCGTATTGTAGTTTCACATGTATTTTATATATATTTTTTCTTTTCTTCAAAGTTCATTACAAATTTATTCATTACAGTTATATTTTGTACAGTATGCTTAATCTTAGTTTATTTTATGTAGTTGTAACTGAGATTCCTAGAGGATGATGATTTTCATTTAAATAGCATAAGTTGAGTAAATAATGTGCGACGATCAAAGCCCTAACCAAACGGTACAGAGACACCAGCCACCGACTCGACGGGTCCATCCCTGATGCACAGAACTAGACTGCCATTAAAATACTGATGGCATTCTTACACCCTTCTTCTGCTTCTTATAGTGGAAAACAATTCAAGTCCAGTAGAGTGGTATATTTCAATCATGAAAACCTCAGTTTTTATGTGATCTAGTGAAAATTCATTGATAGAGTTAACATCGAGCTCATTAGAATTGTCGAAGAAATTAACTGCTCATTTGGCTCAGATACAGCAGAAAACACGAAAAATAAATTGGGAATTTTCCACAGAGCAACAAAACACGATCCCTAATTATTGCGCAACTTGAGAGCGCGGCATTTGAATTAAGTTTCGGTTTTTCTCGTATGACTTGGACGGTCTGGTTGTCGCTCTGGTCGCACATTCACAGAATATGTCCGACTTCAGACCTTGGTCCGCACAATCAGTGTCCATCAATGTCCGCATCATACGACACACGGGCGCACCGTGTATTCCACGATTTACATGAATATACGTTTCTATAGAAATTGGGCAAACCTTGTATGACATTCCTCTATCGAAATCTTACCGAAAGTGAGCTTTTCATATAAGTGAGCTCGTATATTGCAATTCCTATGACGGAAATTGTTGAAACATACACCGATCGAAAATTGTAATTGACCGAATGAAAAAATAACGTCAGCCGGAGCTTTCTATCACTATTTCCTTCGAACCCCGATTACTATTAGGCACTTCAATGAGAAATCCGAATGAAAAGTAGGACATTTAAAATTGTGAATATTTGAAACATCAAATATTTGACCGTCTTGCATGGCTTTGATAGAGCACAAGAATGGCCAGCTCCTTAACAGTCTTATCTATCCTACTGAGTCTGATGATTAACAATATGCTAGTCAATTTAGATCCAAGAACATTGACAAGATCAATCGAACTGAACGGCTTTAGTTCTTGTATAGTTGATAGCCACATACGGGAGGGTGTTCATGATGAGGATGCGAAAGCAAAAATACGGCACTCCCTTTAGTAATGGCTTTAATAAAAATGAGTTGCTAAAAATATTTACACGGCAAACGTTTCGCGACGCAGTCGCTGCCTCAGTGCACTTAGTTCTTGTAAATACTAATCTTGTAAGAGTGTCACTGCACTGTATAGATGTAATCACAGAGATGGATTCACCTTCGTCTGTCTATTCTCAAACAAGGCAGTTTGTCTCCGTGGATATAATGAGCGCTAAATGCTAAAATATTAACAATTAATAACGGTTGTATTTTCAAGAAAGCCCCAATACCGGAAATCGTAGGACACAATTCACATTAGAAATCAATAGTCAGATAACATGATAAAAAATGATAAAGAGTATTTAATTAAGTAATGAAAAGTCAGTTAAATTAAATTATCATTTTAAAGTAAGTCTACTATCTATAAGATGCGACATGCTATTAATAAATGAGTTTCGACATAACTGAGATCGACATTTTGGTATCTGGAACTTTTGCGTATAAGTAAGTTTAAGGAGAGAAACGTGGTGCAGGAGATGTTGTGGGTCTTGTACAAGTCTGCAGGATTACGGAAGCAATAAATTACAGGAAATTCTGATTCACACTTTCTAAAAAGGGAGGAGTTTCATGGACAAGATCTTAATCAGTCTGATAAGTAGGGCAACCCAGATATTACTTAAAGAATGCAAATTTATGACTTCATTGACCTGACATTTACTACCTTATAATATGTAATGAAAATACATTTATCATGTTCCATCCACAGACTTTATATCTAAGTTTCCATCTCGCAGCTGCTCTCAGCATTTTGTGGAATGTGATAAAACCACAATGTATGTTTCAAAATTGTCTCTCAAAAATACAACATTCTCTCAACATTTCTTCAACTTAGAGAGTGATATTTCTACAGAAGCCGATGCTTACTTACCTTGTCTCATTTTTGCACATAATACAGACATTTGAGGATTATTGAAAAGCATAAATGATATTGAAAAGATTGTTTTTTTTTCAATTACATTTCAGGGTTCAAATGACAGACATCAATCTGGAGCTCAATTTACAAACGTTTCTGAAGGAGACACAATGCTGCTAATTA
Source organism: Prostheceraeus crozeri (assembly GCA_907163375.1). Taxonomy (NCBI): domain Eukaryota; kingdom Metazoa; phylum Platyhelminthes; order Polycladida; family Euryleptidae; genus Prostheceraeus; species Prostheceraeus crozeri. Next base: position 59,853 of record CAJQUW010012043.1, read on the forward strand.
AAGACTCAACCAATACTTTACTGGCAAGCTGCAATCGTTGATAATTCCTCTTACTAGGCGCTATCCTTTACTACAGCCTCAGCATTATGGACAATAATCATTTTTGAAAGGATACTATTCTGAATACTATTTCTGCTAAGCATGTCAAATGCTCAACTTTTTAATACCGGTACTCCACAACTTTAAACCAATTAGCCTTTCGAATTGCAATCATTTGTGCTGAAATAGATTTCTTCATATTTTTCTCTTGATAGCAGCGGCTTCAACCGAAAACTAAAGTCAACCGATCAACGAATTGAAAATTCCTGATTTTCGTAGCAAAGTTGTCTAGAAGATGTGCAACATAGTTTGGAAGAAACAAGTTGGGTAAAGTAATTTTTAAGCACTCCATGCAACCTTTGCGTAGGGTGCGGCTTCGGGTGCAGGACAAAACATTTCTTTTGACTTGATGCTCGGCAATTTACGTGGATCGTTCATTATGAAAGAAAAATTATGTACCAGCAGAAGACGATATTTTCGAGAAAATACCTTCAATTCAAGAAATATCACTTTATAATTCTTATATTAAATTTTACAACTTTGCCGCACTTTATAATACTTTACAGCACTTGGATTGCCCCACTGAAAAGATTTGCTAATTGATTGATTGCACTGATTTGAGCAGGTTAATTAAGTTCATCCGTTTCTGTCATGCACGACATAAGGTCTTTTATAGTGAGAAATTCTGATCATGGACTCAAACTACCTTTGACTTAGGGCATTCTCATATTATCCGCATTGAGAGAGCTGCAATGATTTAAGCAGTGCCGGCACAAGTGAGAATAAATACATCCTTAGAGGCTTCATCCAGTGAGATACAAAGTCAAGATAAGGAATAAGTTTCAAACACGAGGTTATGGAGTTGGTACAAGCGACCTTGAATTGATTTTATCTAATCGTCCCGGCATGTCATGTCATCTGATAAGCTTAGATCTATCAATCATTTACCTACAGCCTTATGTCATTGTTTCATAAGATACGACTTTTGATTTACCAAATAAGTTTTCTGATGTTCCCTAGATTCTTCATGTATTTCAAAAACAGTCATTAATGCAAGACAATTTGATTGCATCGTTTGAAGATCACAGCGTCTGATGTGATGAAGTATTGATGATACGATGCCTATCATAGCTTTCATGACAGGTTGTGTGATACAGTAGAATTCGCATATATCGGCTTCGGCTATATCGGCGGTTCGTCTATATCGGCGGTTTCTTTTTGTCCCGGCAGAATTTCCTATCTTTTCCATATAATCGAGTTCGCTTATATCGGCTTCGGCTATATCGGCGATTCGCCTATATCGGCGCATTTTCGCTGTCCCTGACAGAAAAAAATTCGTTTATAACGGCGCATTTCCTGGAAATCCTCAAGCGATGTGTTTTGCCTAAAAGAGTCACTAGAATGACAGTATATGTGGACGCGAATGGCTGTAGATTCTGTTAGGACTATCCGATTCTAACTATTCTAGTGGCATGTGAAAATTTAGATCTTCTACAATTCATCTCGATAGTGTTTGGGGGTTTGATCAAAATTGTAGAATCTAGCAGCCGAGGAAAGATAAGTAGTCTTGCCACTGTATCTCACTGATAATTCTCACACAATTAGTCTTTCATTCGACGTGATGATTGCATTGTTAACGCCTTCACCTACGATGCTATTGTCAGACCTGACTTAGTGACTGTTGCGTCATCAAAGGAGCACAAGCTACCGTCGAAAACATTGTTGAGTTCGATGCATGTCCTCTCTCTAGACAGAAAGCGGCTCGCCACCCCATCCATCTCTATGGTTTCGCCTGCAGATGACTCTTAGCAGCGTCTTGATTGACTTAGATTGGCTGGCTTCGCCTGCACGTGACTCTTAGCAGCGTCTTGATTTATGCATACTCTTCTTTGTTTTGTGCTTCATATAGCAGGTAAGCATGTAGGCATGAAGAAGCTTCAATCTTCTTGATTCAAAAAGCATACTCAGTTTTTGACAAACATAGTGATATCCGGTTTGCGATACTTACGTTGCAAGCATCAGTGCAGAAAGGCACAATTTTTAGATATCTATTGATTACATAGACACAATTGCATGTACATGTACTGTACATGTTGGACAATAAGTCAATATGTACATGTATTTAAGTATAGCAAAGCAATAATTCATGAGTCAATACACGTATATACATTGTATGATGCATGGCATGATCTCAGAGCTCGTGTAGATTTCACAAAACTTCAAAATTCAGGGAGTTCGCATATATCGGCGGTTTTCGTCTGTCCCTTGAGGCGCCGATATATGCGAATTCTACTGTATATGCAATCAAATAATAATTTTCCAATGATATTTTACAGGGCAATGTTATTACATCGTTTGAAGATCACAATTTTTAATGACAATGTTAATATTGCTCTCGGCAATATCGATGTGATGCTCCAAGTAAATGGTGGTGGTCTTCAAATGCACATTCCATCAAAAAGTTGTAATTTTCTCGTCGTTCTGGTGAAGTTTCTCTGATAAGCAGCAGAAGTTGTTGTTAGCCCAAAGTCTAGGATGAGAATCAGTACAGAGGCAATTCTAATGATGTCTCTGCTTTGCAACTGACTATATCATGCGAATTTTAATATTTTAGTCCAAATATGCATATCAGTGTTTAGTGTAGCACCGACTGCATGCTCTTTTTTGTGAATGAGTTGCCTTTAGACGCATATACTGAACATTTGTGTTCCTGTTTTCTAATGGTCTTGGATCAGTTATTTAGTTATGGACCACGCTGAGGTCCTCTCGCTAATCTTGTCCAGCGTCATGACTTGCACCAACCGACATTGTTGTACATGATGACACATGATCATGTTGAAAACGGATTCAAAAGAATGGATCCAGTAAAGTTTGACTCTAAATGCCCCCTTTACACTAACTATCCCTGACAGTCAGTCAAGTCAACTTTTTGAGCCACTTAGATGTCGATAAGAACGCTCCATCTACCACCTCAACACATTTAACACCGAGTTATTTTAAAAATTTAGGTTTTTTGAAGCAAATATTCAAATGCAATTTGTGGGCATTCTAGGCAACGTAATATAAGAAAGCGAGAGTCGAACCATTAGAAACGCGTTTGGATTCCTCTTTCTTTAGGTTTCAGATTATTAGTACATCTGGAGGCAACATCGCGCACTTGCGATCAAAATGTTGCGAAATCAGTGGTGCTGAATGGAATAAAGGCAATCAGTCGCTGAAATAAATGAAACAATTCAGATAAATATTATGAATAAAAAGAATGGCCACATTTGATTTTAGATTCAATTGGCACAACATGCTTCGGCCAGCTCTCCTTCAGGCGCAACGCTGGACTGAGGTTGCCGAGATGCAATTTGACACAGATGAACATAATTTGACGAAAATCGATGCAAGCGGCGTAATAGATGAAGACACAGAAGCAAGCAAGAATACAAGCTGTCAAAGACCGATATCAAGATTAATACTAGATGACATAGAACAATAGCGGCTATTGAATCGGACGTTGAAAGAGAAAGTCATGATACTGCATTACAAGAAAGTCAAAATCAATGCTTTTGTGAATGTCTTGACTATACAGATTTTCAAGTTATTGGTTGGGAAGAGTCAAGATAAGTATCGATGTTGATTATAACTTTATATTTTCGCAATTATTTTCAATCTTCATTAGAAGATCATCGTCAGGTATAGAAGGAAACATTTACATGCACAAAATTCAAACTTGCTCCTTACAAAATTGCCGCATTACGGATAAATCAATTTGCTATCGAAAAAACGTGGTGTATAAACTAACATGCGATTCCTGTAAGAACTTCTACATTGGAAGCACCACAAGAACACTCCACATCAGATGCAGAGAACATTCCACAAATTCCACCTCATCAATGTGCAAACACCTTCAAAATTGTCAAACAACACTTTTTTCAACAACAATTTTAACCCAAGATTCTGATGAAGCTAACCTGCGTCTACGAGAAGCATTACTCATCAACAAATTAAACCCGAAGATCAATGGTAAATCTGAACTCGAACTTTACAGAGATTTTCTTTTTGTGTAGTTATACGTAATATTTTCTATTTTCCATCATGCTGCATCACTTTTTCATTTTTCACATCGCTTCACTTCCTTCTCCTCCTTCCTTAATCCTTTTACTTTTCCTCTTTGTCAGATCACAGTCAATTTCAGTTGTCTTTGCTATTGGTAAAATGTAGCACAATACTATCTCTCCCATCCTCACATTTCTATTCATCTTCTCTTTCATCTTTAATTCTTACTCATGATATCTTATTGCCCTTTATGTAATGTGAATTTTGAATTTTGTGCATGTAAATGTTTCCTTCTATGCCTGACGATGATCTTCTAATGAAGATTGAAATTAATTGCGAAAATATAAAGTTATAATCAACATCGATACTTATCTTGACTCTTCCCAACCAATAACTTGAAAATCAATGCTGTAAGCATAAAAATCAAAGATAATACCCACAAAGCTTAAAATGAAGTAACATAAAAAGTCATAATAATGTAGAAAAATGAATTGATAATAATACTAAAATACCAACAAATTAAAAGAGTCAAACAAAAAAATAGATAAATGAAGTGAGAGACAATTGGCATGGTAGAATAGAGCTGGCCGAAACATGTGCCAATTAAATATAAAATCAAATGTAGCCTTTCTTTTTATTTATAAAATTTGTAGGGGATCAAGCTTTTTCGTGAATTCAGATAAGCTTTATTTCTGCAATGGAAGTTTCCTGGTTTCAAGATAATCTTTCACTCAATTAAGAGAGCTTTCGGCTAGAATGAAAAATCCTAAAATTTCGACTTATAGAATGCTTTTCTTAATATTTTCGATTAATTCTCCTTAATTTAGTTTTAGTTTAATGATGAAAGAAGCAAAAGTCACCTGCATTTGAACACTTTTATTGTCATCCAGTTGAAAGGTTCTGTTGAAATACATTCAGTTCTTACACGCTTTCATCCTTCGCTCTTCCTTTGGAAAATCTCTAGAACCAACTCCATTGTTTTAGTAACTTGTCGTCAGATCCTCTGATTGACAAAATCTCATGTCGTTGGTAACCCCAGGTTATCAAAAATTTATTGCCATTAATAGATTCCTGCTATCGAATAATTGCAATTGATTGACTGATTTGTGAAGAGTAAAGTTAGTTGATTGACTTCAAAACTTGCGAGCCGTCACCACTCGCCATCGTATGCGAAAACATTGCGCTTAAGGGATCTCTTAAAATACTATTAAACGTATCTTGTCACAAACTGATGCCTTCCAGGTTTTTAGAGCACTAGTAGTAATATTTTGCCTATTGTATAGCTGACTGTGTCACGTAGGAGTTACATGATTACCATATTCTATACATTGATAGTTCTAACCAAAGTGTGGTTCTAGCAGAGTACGATCGTAGATTCTTGATAATTAACCATGTAAAAATTGTAGTTGATTGTTGATGTTAACGAATGAATCAAATGCAGTGAAATCAATTCACATGTGCATGTAGATCAGGTACGGACAAGCTTCATTCGTTTTGGAATAGAGCATAGATTATTCATGCACATTCAAGTCACGCGTTCACTGCGAAGTCACGTCTGAAATCAACTTTACTATGGTGTGTAAGAATATTGTTGGTCTTTCAGCAGGTGAACTAGTAGTATATAGTCAAAGTTCTATAATTACATGTATGTAGTGGGAAGTACTCGTAGGAATCAGCTGAATATTAAAACACTTGTTCATCATGCTATCATCATCATAGTAGAAATTTCAATTAGGGTATGTTTCTTAGAACCAACTTTTCAAGAGGGTGAAGTATTCTAATGAATTTAATGTTGAAAAAGTCTAGTAACACATACAAAGACCATACAGATAGATTAAAACTATGAGAAAAGTAAATTCAAGCCTTCGCCAGTTTAGCTTCTTAATTACGGGTCGGATATCTTCTTTAAGTTGCAATTTAAAGTTAATGTACAACTTATATGAAAAATATATAGGGCCTACATTTTGACTTGATTATCCATTAGGGAAAAAACTTCTCTACCGATTTCTTTCAAAATTCATTCGAAAGCATTTTTTGAAGGTGGCTAGATAGTACGCCTATTCGTACAAGTTTGGTTCTTGGTAGGCCAATATTTTTTCATCATGTACAGGCAAAAAAGTGCGAAAAGTGGCATGCAAAAGTATAGTTTTGCATTTTTCTCCAACATTTCTCGAAGGATTTTGGAAAATTTTCATAGGGTAAGTTAATCAACTAATCAGCAGGTAAAGTTTCAAGTAAGATATTTTTTCGCATATTTTCAGTCTTGGACAACTGTACGCTATAATTATGATGCATGAACATACATCTGTAATAGAAGTATTGGTCTGCGCGCATGTAGTGTAGCTATCCTATCACTTTATTTGACCTGTAAAGTCGATTATTGCACACACGGGAGATAACATTACTCACAATGCACTGGAAGGAGCATAATCTATGCCAATTTTGACTGATGTTTAACTCGTGCAATGCTATTTAAATGCCTCATGTTGGTATTTTTTCGTTTAATAGTCAGGCTTTGAAAACTATGTATTGTACTCACCTAGACATTAGATACATATTCTATAAGAGCGTGATGTCTAATTTGATATCGCTTATTGGCCTAGGACAATACATGTGAAAGTAATAGGCCAATAAATCATTCAAACACATTCGACATTTAAATTATGATACATCACTGATACGTGGCTTTACACAAAGGAAGTCATTGTCCATAGATTTAATGCACTCGTCTCCTTCGGAAACTCGTACATTAAATCGATTGACTTGAACTTTCTCATCGTGTAAAGCCTGATTTCAGTGATATATCATATACCTTAAACGTAATGAAGCAATCATGCACTAGCTGCGTAATGTCGACATTTATATCGGCCTACTCATACTGTCACACACCCTGCTCAGTTTTGCCGTAGACTGATGTAACCCTATTATGAGACTTGTAATGCTAAATGCAACCTAGCGCGTTGAAGCAGACTATCAAAGTTGAAATTCTCACGCCAGGAATTAGTATACAGTGTTCAGATGGCGAGAAGAAAAGATTTGTAATTAATTGATTATTTCCTGTTGAATTAGAATTAATTAATTGCTTAGCTCAACTTAATTGCAATAAATATTTGATAACCTTCGTAAAGCATCATGAAAATGATCGCGTGTAGAGGTGACAGTTTAGTTTAGATTTTTGAAAAGCGAAGAAAATGTTACTTCCAACGCAATTCATCAGTCATCACTTTTTTCTGTCATTGCCTTTGTGAATGGAATCGTGCCTTCATCTTTTTCCCTTGCGACACTGTGCCGTCTTCCATAGGCGAAATATATTAGTAGACCTGAAATGCAACAAAATTGAGTGATTTCATGAGAAAATACATTGATGGAATCATCGCAATTTTCTGAACGTTTTCAGCCATTCTTCTCAAGGTCTAACATGGAAATGAAATTACATGATGATTCTAGTTTGTAAAGTACTTATGATTTAGGTTCATGTTCAGCTTCCAATGACTTCTTCTAAAGCTTCTGCTTATTTTGCAGGCGCTGGTAATGAACATTACTGAGCAATAGCTTCTATCTATCTAACCGCTGTTATTGCGCTGGTTGCGAGATGAGCAATACTTTACTATTAAACTTCTGTTTACTTAGTAAATAGCAAAATCTTATCAGTGAGTGCACCCACTGTTTGCTCTTCTAATATTCTCTAATTTCGATTCTCAATGGGCGTCTGACTTTGCAGCTCCTTTATCCATTATTCTTGCACCGCATCCTGCAGCCGATTGCATTCGGCATGGAAATTGATAACAATAGCCTCTTGAGTGGAAGTTAAGCTTCGTGGAATACTATACACATTAGTAGAACAAAAATCGCACGCATTTTCACTTAGAAACACTTGTTAACAGCTGTATCATTTGGTCAGAATCAGTCACATGAATGATGTTATGCTTTTCATCATCATTCATGCCCCAAGTTAGTTCATCGACTGTGCCGCGACCTTGTTTCAATTGTCACTCTAGATAGCTTCAGACCAGTGTTTTATCCAGCCCCGTTTTGGAGGGGGGAAATTTCCCCCTAAATGTCAGAATTCCCCCTATTATGGAAGACATAACTAAAATCATACACTAAATGCAGGATGTAGCTGTAAATTTTTAAGATCGCCTTTTTGTTGATCAGCATTGAGGGATTCAAGATTCACGTCATTTGTGAAACTCTGGCATTCTAGCAAGGCCAGAAAATTGCCAATTCCAGCCAGCAAACAATAACATTTTATCTCATCCTTCTTCCTGTGTTTTTGAAAAAATGAGATTTTATAGTACAATGGCTATTTTTCTACATTATGTAAAAGTACTAAGGAATTCAGGGAAAGTGTACATACGTACACGTGAATGTAATGATAATGATGATTAATTGATGTGAATTATAGTGGCGATCAAATAAATAACTTTCAGACAATAAAGTAATAATTAATCTGCAACAAGTGATTAGTTAAAAGTTACATTTTAAAAGCATTTCCATCGTCTCGAAATTATAGACCTAAAATAGGCATACTTGTGTAGGTATGTTTTTGAAGTATTCATGAACAGATCAGATCAGTGACATGTCATATGTAGAGGCCCATTTATATTGTACATAACGAATTACAATTTCTTATTGCCTGATGAGATACATAAACTTTCAGAACCCACCTTAAGGAAAATTCCCCCACCTGAACCACTAGGAGTGGACAAAACACTGGCTCCAGACAAACAATATGTTTCCATGGTTATTGTAGACTTTAGCAAAGTGAACATCACATAACTCTTACCATTTCCTATTGGACAAAAATCAGGTCAAGGTAAGTCACATGATCTGTCTGACACATCACACGCGTCATGTAGTTTTCTTGACAGGTTCCGCTTACAAACACTGTTTGATAAGACACTTTTCGATCGATGATGAGTCAGAAAAGAATGGACAAACCACAGACTTAGACAGCTCGTCTCTTCTTCTATTTGACTAGAAGGGAAGCATTGGAACATGTAACGTTAATGAAGTGGCACAATCTGCTGACTAAATACCATAGCAATCGAACAATGAGTAGCCAGTTCAACACAAAACACGCCAAATTGTACAAAGTTTCAGTGACTGCTATGAACCGGATCACACAGCAAACAGACACAGACGATGTCAAGTTCTGCAGTGAAGTTTGTGAACGTTTTTTCATGCGCCTGCTAACTTTTTTTTCCGATCGGAGGACCAAAATTATCGAGAAAACTTTTGTGCAATGATCTGTTTTCTTCAAATCTGAAAGAGTCGTGGCGATCGGAGCATTTTAAAGGAATTCAGAGCAATCCGCAAGCGACGCACGACTATTTTTCCTATCTCTGTAAGGTATTAGAAATTTCTTTTTGCCCACTTATTAAGTTCCTGCATGTGCCATCTGTTTGAATCAGTTTGCACTTCTAGCAAAGTGATACAATTAAACAATCTAATTCTGTGCTGGCAGCACTTCATTGCTCAGTAAAATCTTCATGCTGTTTAAGCCTTCTGATAATGACTTCTATTAAGCTATCAGAAGCTCCTATTTAGTAGAAGTCATTGATCATACACATCACCATGTGAATTATGCACGACTGGCATAGATATCTCGAATACTTGAATGCCGAAGCAAGAAGGAAATGACTACTGATGAATGAAGTAAATACTATGGACATAACATGAAATTCTGCGGTAGCTCAATAAGTTTGGATTTTTAGATTAAAGCTTGAAAATCTGTTAAAAGCCTCTATAGCGTAGGTCGGCCGGATTTCCTTTAAGAGAGCCACGACAAAAATGCGACTGGGTCAACCACAAAATTAGAGGGGATTAACAGACAATTAACTACCCCACAGTTGACAAATTGACCATATGTACGCTGAGCTATTTACTGTAGTTTTATTTTACCGACTTACCAAACGCCATCCATACGGCCACACGCATCCATGTGAGTGCAGATTGCCTCAAAACAATAATACTGTTGAAAAAGATGGTTAGGAGTGGAACAAGAGGCATTAAAGGAGTCTGAAAGCGAAACAAATAAAAACGTAAGGAATTTTGGTTTATTGAATTTGCTGTACAATAAACGATAATTTGAATTTCATAAATTATAACAAATATGAATTGAAGAAAAGAATCAGCAATTATAATTAATATAACAGCTGCATTATAATTGGTAGCAATATGGTACTTTGTCATGTAATAAAATTTCTAATAAGTATAAATAATATTTGCATATAATTACATTGATATTTTCGATCATCTGACACGCTATGTTGATTCACAGAAGAAAACCTGCCTGCGAGACCTGCTCTGATTTGCCTCTGGAATGCTTACTGAACAGCACACGTGCGAGAAAGGACCGTATTTCGCATGCATTCTGAACAATGGAAATGTGATTTCTTTCTTTCTTTTCCCTTTTCTCACCTACAATTGCATAATTAGATTCATCTGCGTGTGTCTTCGGTCTCCTAGAAAGGAAGATATGTAGGTAACCTTAATATCGAAATGGCACATCACAGAATTAGACAATTTGCTCCTTCTCGAATGAATAATTCGTGTATCGCTTGCTATTGGAAATGGCAGACAATAGGCTGTCAGCAGAGGACACCAGAGCCAGTGAGAGATGCGTGTGTGCTGTGATGTCACTTCACACACACCAAAACACACATCGCTGTTTGGCAACATTCGATGGAGTGAATGCACTATGCAGTGAGGAATGCTGAGAGGAGGATGTGAAATCATCAAGTGAACTAATTTTCGTGCGCCTGCTATTTTTTTAATAATGATCGGAAGGGACAATTTATATAATAGAACTTGCTCTTTGACATCGCATTGCGCATGCAATGCTTTTTAGAAGCAGCACATGCAAATCACATGTGTTGTGCTGGCTACACGCAATGACAAGGGTGCATTATTCTGACCGCCCATGCATTCCTGCAGGGAGCGAAGCTGAAAATTATACTTTCACATACTGATGCACACTTCATGGCTATTACGAATATGAAATCACATTTAATGGGCAGCAGATGGAAATATAAGGTAAAAATGAGATTTTCTTTGTTAATTCTGATAATAAATGTAGCCTGCAATGTGTGTCACTGCACGCACGCCTCTCTCACTGGCTCTGGACGTCTAAACCCGGCTGACAGCTTTTTGTGTGCTATTTCCAATAGTAAGCGATATACGAATTATGTTCAATAATCCATCCGAGAAGGAGCAAGTTGTCTAATTCTGTGATGTGCCATTTCGATGCTAAGGACAAATATGAAACTTCCATTCTAGAAACTGGAGACGTGCGCGTAGATGAATCTAATTCTGAAGACTAAAGCCACAATTTGTTATCAAATGTCTTGTCGCGGTAAATGGAAGAGGACGATACTGCCCACCCTGGAGTAATTTGGGATTATTGACTGGCAAAGGTGAGCAGCAGTAAATGTATCTATAAAGATCAACCATCTCAATAAAATTCAAAAAAATAAAGATCAAAGAAATGACATTCAATTAGTAGCATCGTGTTAGGACTAATATTCTATATTCCATTGTTCAATTTGAAAACAGTACTCACTTGGAACACTCTGCTGTTGTACGACGGTCGGTACAAGCTTAAGGCTATTATTGATATCAGTATTCCAGCTGTAATAATACATCCGCTGATTAGTGCGAATAAAGGATAAGAATGCGCAACATGATCCACAATAATGGAAAAAGATATAGTAAATATGATGTTTGTAAACAAAAGTCCACAGAAGAATGGACGTTTCGAAATTATGTGAGAGTATCTAACCCACTGCACTCGCAAAGGCATTACTTGCTCCTCTGGCACATTTTTGTTTCCACCGGGTGCAGATTCGACATCACTAAAGTCGACATTAGCTTGCATTAGATATCGAAGAACTATAAGATCAATTCCAATAAAACAAAATGCAACAAGATATCCAAAAGACACAAAATTGGCAAGAGTATCGAGGTTTAGGAACAGTGCTGCCAGCATTGCCAGGATTGAGCTGAACCAAAGTCCGAGCTGTGGCACTTGAGATCTTTTCTCCACATAAGCAAAGAAGCGGAACAACAATCCATCATCTGCAATGGCGTATATTGATCGTGATAAAACATAGATAGCACAAATAGTATTCGATCCTCCACACGATATTAGGATACCAATGACAGAAATAACTATCAGCCAGGTTATGTTCAGCTTCTCGAATGCACCTAAGAAAGGAGAAGAAGTCACAATTTCATTTCTCGGTACCAGATATGCCAGTGCAAAAGATGCGGCACTAAAAAGAACGATTCCCGAGATAAGGGCTAACAGAATTGCTCGAGGTGCATCACGTACAGGATTAATCATTTCCTCAGCAGCGCGCGCGATTGTTTCGTAACCGAGATAGCTGAAAACAACTATACCACCACCTTCGATTATGCCAAGGAAGCCGTCTGGTGCAAAGCCCCCGTTGGCGACCGAGAATGATTGCAGTGAGCCAAAGTTCAGACATGCTCCTGTATCAATGCATAGAGATGCAGTTGCTATTGATCCTGCAGTAATTGACAGCATCACTGAAGATTTTACTCCACTGGCCACAATGATTGATAAAAGCAAAATTTGTCCAGCTCCGATAAAATCGTATGTTTCAGATAGGAAGCTGTTTGGTGAGCTCGCTAAGCGACCAGCATACTTCTCCGTCCAATTCCGTATTGCTCCATGAACTAAGACATCGATTGTTCCAGAGAACGCTTTGGCACCAGTCGCAATCGCAAGAATGACGTCAGAGGCCATTAGCCATCCGACTATAAAAGCCGGCAGTTCTCCAATCGTCACGAAAGTGTAGATGTAAACAGAACCTGCTCGAGGAATATATGAAGCAAATTCCATGTAGCACAAAGCTGTAAAGATACTCGCAATCCCAGCAAACAAAAATGAAATGCATGCGGCAGCTCCTGCGATCCTGCCAATTAGATCTCCTGTGAGTACGAAAATCCCTGCACCAACCATGTAGGATAAACCGAAGAGAGCAGCATGGTAAACTGTGAGACAACGTTTGAGCGGTGTATGCAACACCTCGGCTTGGGTAGACATTGGCCTTCGTCGAAAAAGTGAGTGGAGCCAAGACTTGAAGGAATCACAAATACTTTGATTGCGCATGGTTTGTACTATAAATTTTTGACAACAGATCTGACAAATATACGTAGTAGCTAGTTCTATATATAATGTAACTTATGCAGTAGGATATTCCGCATTAAAATTGATGAATGAAGCCAGGTGACTGAAGGTGTGACATGGAACAATACAATGATTGTGAATATATCCTTATCGGAGAGTCATAACCTTTATACTCATTAAGTTAATTAAGTTCTTGCTAATGATATTTCACCTTGTGAGACCCTGAGGAGTGACACGTCGAATTCTTGAGGAATGCATGAACCAATACTATCACCGCTTTATTTTCCCAAAGTGACTATGCAGGAATGCAAGACCACCGACAGCGGAGATGCTTTACAAACAGATTAAGACTCGTTATCAGAGATTGCTAAAATGAGCATAAGACAGTCCTAATCGCAACGAGCGACGGTCCGTCCGTAGAGCAAATGAGGTGCGAGTTGGACATTACGACGACGTGACGTCATAGCGAGCGAACAGTGGACATGGTTTAGAATGACAAGGAGGGAAGTCCGCTCATGGTACGAGGAAACGAGTAATTGACGAAGGTAGTATAAGCCAGATGTTGTTGCTGAGGTTGTATCGCGAAGGCAAAATGCAAAATGGAAGATGTTCTCATGAAGTCTATAGGTAGACCGTTTGCCCATGTAAGTGAGGCTGATGACTTCAATAGTGATGAAATCGACAGGTCGCCGAGTCCTGGAGCAACACGTCTGTTCGGAGAAAAGTCGTTCCAAAAATCCTAATAATTGAACCCTAGAAGAACACCTGTAGCAAAGGCGTTGTGTCCGTAAACCACATGCGTCGCGCGACCAGGCTGACAGATCGGTCGAAGTCATGTGGTCATGAGTAAAGATGAGCGTCGGGTCGGGTTCCATAAATTCGGATACCCGAGTCGAACAAAATTTCAACCCGAACCCGGTGTCGGGTCGGGAACAAATGTCTGACCCTAACCGACAAAGAGTTCCAGAACCCGACCCGATTATATTCGAAAAATCAGAAACATTTCTATATATAAAGCTAATGCTTAATCCTAATGTGATACCGGGCGGTAGTCTAAATTCTTAGTAGTACGATTTTAGTATTTTATTAAAATACGTAGTAGCTAGCATATTATTTTCTCTAGACTAATAAAGTATTCAAACAAATACTAAATAAGTAGCATAATTACCCACGAAATTAATATGACCTACAACACATGACAAAATTCGGAATCTTTACAAAAAATCGACTGCTTCGCGATATATTATAGGTGTAGCAGCATACTCCTTCAAAACTCTGATTGAGACACTTTGACTCTCAATGTTGATGAAGCTGAACTGCATCACTACATGTAGCACCATAATTTTGCGGATGGATGCTAAAATTTCAATTATATAATATTTGATGTATAGTTAAGCTTCCGTTCCTATGTAAAGCTTACTCAAATTAAATTAAATTTCTTTCCGTCGATCTTGCGAACTACGATCTACATGTCATTATGAGAATGAGAATGAGACCACAAGAAAAAATTCCATTAATTTGATAATCATCTTTCGTTGTTTTAGAAGCAAAATATGTAGCGCAAAATGTTTTATTAGATCAATAGTTCACAATGAAAATAATGTGATAAGCCACAATTTCTTGAAACACTTTATTAAACTACAGGTACACATAAAACAGTACTAACTTGACAGAAAATATTTTTTAAAGTTCTAAACATTCTTCAGATTTGTATGCTCCAACCGGAAATAACCCGAGTTCGGGTTATTTCGGGTTTTAGATAAGAGATAATCCTACCCTACCCGACCCGACTTCTTAATTGCTCTACCCGAACCCGAATACGAACATTCGGGTTCGGGTAGGGTTTTGGGTAGGATCGCTCATTTTTAGTCATGAGAATGGGAATTATAACTCAAATTGAGTCTCATGACCATTTGCAGGGTGCGCAATAAGGCGCTGCTGTTGAGGAAAGGAAGACAAAATAATCAAAAAGATGCTTGTCGGTGGAATCCAAGAGGCCGAGTGCGTTTCTTGATATTAACGCTGTGACTCAAGAACTTGAGATGCTGCGCTTATATAGAAATGTCATTGACCCAGAAGTGTTTCCAAAAGTTTCTGCTAGCCAGCAGCGACATATTTGAAGGCTAGAAGTATTAGTCCGGGAGCTAGCTTGAAGTTGTGCAGGGAACGAGGTAGTACATAAAACTTTCACATAGCATAGTACACCTCTAACCTACTGCAAATCTTCGCGTCTGCCGGATCAGATCATTTGCTTTTCAGAAATAGAGAGGATAACACAATCCTATGTATTTCCAGTGGTAAAATTGTGACATTTAAGGTGTTGACTCCATTTTTTCGAATTTTTGCTCATAAAAGTTACACAAATTGGTATTTTGTTGAACTGGTTATTATAGGAATCATCTACAGATCATGATCTTTCAAATGAGTTATCATTCAGTGACAGAGGATGAAGTAAAGTGTACAAACAGACACTTTTCGTTAAAGTATATCAACAATTTTCCTGAAATTTCTATGTTAAAATTTGCAGTTACACCAACGAAAAGTGTCTGTTTGTACACTTTACTTCATCCTCTGTCACTGAATGATAACTCATTTGAAAGATCATGATCTGTAGATGATTTCTATAATAACCAGTTCAACAAAATACCAATTTGTGTAACTTTTATGAGCAAAAATTCGAAAAAATGGAGTCAACACCTCAAATGTCACAATTTTACCACTGGAAATACATAGGATTGTGTTATCCTCTCTATTTCTGAAAAGCAAATGATCTGATCCGGCAGACGCGAAGATTTGCAGTAGGTTAGAGGTGTACTATGCTATGTGAAAGTTTTATGTACTACCTCGTTCCCTGCACAACTTCACGCTAGCTCCCGGACTACATGTTGGACTTGTTTGAGTTGAATCAGGTGTGAAACAAATGTAATGTATATAAGATGGGCAGTTTTCTAGAATATGGAGACCA
Organism: Prostheceraeus crozeri; assembly: GCA_907163375.1. Lineage (NCBI taxonomy): Eukaryota > Metazoa > Platyhelminthes > Polycladida > Euryleptidae > Prostheceraeus > Prostheceraeus crozeri. Next base: position 76,058 of record CAJQUW010012043.1, read on the forward strand.
GTTCAGGAATAAGAAAGTTTGGTCTGCGGATGGGCAAATCTACGACCTGCCCTCGTAAAAGAAGAACAGAAGATCAGCAGACATTCTCCTGTCCGACTGAAATTTTGGTCGAACAGCAGTAGTTGAACTGACCGCTCGTTGTGCATCCTGAATTTAATAGCTGTCACACCTCTGCTGGCGGCTGAAAATAGAAGTATGTCTCCGACGACAAAAAGTGCATGTGAAGAGCTTATGTTTGGCATATTTTCCGATGATGGTCAAAGGCTATGGATCATGGGGAGACGAAACCAAAAATGCATTCTCTCGGGTTGCTTCCAGACTACCTTCAACGAACTTTTTTTGAAGCACATCATGAAAAAGATGTCTATTGTTTAAATGCGATATAAGGCCCGAGTACTGTCGGAGCGAAAAATCAAAATTCAATTTGACCACAACCATAGTTGAGCACAATTCGTTAATTTCCGTTAATCCGTTAATCCGCTAATTAACATAGGTTAAACATTTTTTTAACTTTTTAAGTTTCTTAAAAAAGTTAACGATTATTTTAACTTCCGTTACTCCCATGGAAGTCTGTTAATCCGTTAACTTTTTAAAAAAATAAATACATCTTTAATAAATGAGAGCTCAGCTCATGATGTCAAGTCAACTATGCATACACACTTTTGAAGGCTGAGTTAACTTGCTTCACCTTCGTTCGACGTGCACTCTGACAACTTTTCAAGAAATTCAATACTGGCATACCGTCAAGTGCCTCTGTAGAAAGACTATATTCCAGCGGCAAAGATGTGTTCAGAGATAGGAGGTCATGCCTTACTGACCGAAATATTGAACGCTTGCTATTCATGTGCGGTACTAAGTGCATTTCACTCGTGCCCTGAAGTTCTAGTTCTCAGGAAGAAGCATAAACATCATTAATCTTGTTAAACTGTTTAATCTTGATTGATTTTTCAATTTTTAACCAAGTCTTTTTTAGTCAAGTTTTTGAATTAACCTTTGTTTACAATCTCGCAAATCGCGTACAACTATCCTCTTACGCTATTCATTCTGTATAACTACAGTTCATTTGTCTTCTACAGATTTTACAGATTTTTAATATAGATGTTTAAAAGCGATTTAAGTCTTTTCGAGAAAAGCTGCATGGATAGCAAAGATGTAGGCTTATAAGTTTTTACAGGAGGTGCATGGGTCCCTAGCCGAATAAAGCTCCCAACTTAACGGATTATTGTTGACGGAACTACATTTTTTAATTCACGGAGCAAGGTTAACGGAACTAACTTTCTTCTTAACGATGCCCAACACTGACCACAACGACGGGAGAGGCATTCGGACTCAAAAGCACCTGATTACTTTAATTAGGACATTTAGTTCGGCGGTGCATGGATGAAGTATGGCAGTTGCGGTAGGACACGCTCTCTTGGATCATTAATGTAGGTGCGGGGCCGTAGAAGTTCAGTGATTTTGTCTTTCCATGTGCAAAAGTCGGTCAATCACTGAGACTCAATTACAAAGAGTTGACGGGTCTTTTAATACAGAGTTTCACATTATGTTCCATGAGCTAAAAGTACGAATGAGCCACAATGCAAACAGTAACACTGGGTGGGTTGATTCTAATTGAATCTAGTCGAGTTTTCAGTGGAACTGGGCAGTCTGCAGTGCACATACAAACAGTCATTCTAACTCTACTTTGGTGAAGCATGAGTTGTGTAGAGTAGGGTGAATTTTCCAATGATGGCAGAAATTCTTCAAATACTTGTCTCACAGATTAAATAGTAAAATCGGCCACAAGATTTTTAGCTGAGCCGATTATTCTATCTATGCGGCTCGTCTTTGCAATGTCTAACTGAACTTTGAGGGAAAACTTGGCTGTGTGGCTGTGGTATATTTTGCAGCTTGTTAGTCTGGTTGAAAGATAAATTGACATGACGTTTTCAAGAACTGCGTATTGCGTGCATTATCGGGAAAGTCGGCTGTTAAAAGTAGAGTGATTCAGGACTCCGTATTAGGAGTTAGAACCCATAGAGTAGGAATATATAGGTAGAGTGTCGACTCAGAAAAGTATGTGTATACAGTGAAAATGTTTGTATGAGAAGATTCAGTTTTGTGCGGAGATTACGTTCCCGTGGTCCAAAAAATTATTTGAGCAGTTTTAAAAAAGTCAAAATTTTGCCAATTTATATACTACCGAGATTACTCCTCTATGTAAGTAGTATGCAACAAGTTGGATATCAAAAGGAATGAATATTTGCTAATAAGCATCCTAACTAAGCGGAAATTATACTGATTGTCAAGGGAATTTCATGATTCCGTTTTATAATGGAAGACTTCATGAAAAAGTCGACATCTGATTGTGCTTTCATGGCTGAAATTTCAAGTTTCTAATTCATGAAAGCAGTAGCAGGTCATCGAGTTGCCAATTTAACAAATAATACCTCTACAAGGCTGTCATGACACTGACAATCTGTAAAACAATATCATTTCCTTCTGCTTTGCTATCATGATCAATCAATTTCGTTGTAATTTCTTCAAAACTGCATAAATGTGTATATCTCACATTTTGAAACAATTCCAATGTATCTCTCCCTTGAGTTCATTTAATAAAATCAAAAGTGCATACACATTGGGGATTTAATAAATGCGGAGTTACCACTCTACCTAACGTAATTGCTCTATGTTAGGACCCATCATTTTTTCACTTGCTGACCTCAAAAATTGTGTCACTGAGACCTATATAGCGATTGAATACGCTGATGGCGATAAAGACTCAGAATCTCGAAAGAATACAGTTCTGAAGCACAAATTTGAATGCCATTAGCATACATTTGTTTGGAGTCAAATCCTTGCAGTTGCACAATGGTAGCAGAACCGGCAATATTTCAAAAATGATTTGACTTCAGGCGGTGCATCTTCTGTTCGAGATATTGGCATCTCATAGTCAGGATCACTTCAAGATTATGTCCACAACAGCGTTATAAGACGGGCGCAGAACAAGCGATCGGGCTTTTGAAACGGTCACGTCTGGTCTTGATCATATAAATCAATTGCTTTGTCAGTATGTTTGGGTCTAGAGATGACATTTTTAATACTGATGGTCACGCCAAAAGTAGTCTCGAGGGGCAGACAGATCAATTTTCCATTGAACGTAATACAAATTCAAGCCTGTATTCTGACGAATCACCGCATTGAGCGTACACAGTCAGTAAATTTAGATCATGAGGAGTCAAACGATGTAAAGAATATTTCCATTTAATGACTGCATCACGGCCAAACATTGAGTCAAAGATAGGTACTGTTCACTTGGCAGATGTTCAGTCTTCAATGTGACAACGACAGCTCGTGTGTTCCCTACTACAACTTTCCTTACGCATTGCGCGCTTGGCCAATCACGCAAGCCAAAGGGAGACGGCTCTCTCCACATCTGTCTAACATTGTCAATGATTCATATCTAATCCAGACTAATATTTAAAGTCATTGCATGCAATGGCTGAGATAGAATCGCGTCACCTTTAGAGTAACAGCGACAAACCCAAATCTGTCTCTGTGGACTTGATCTATAATGCTAATAGTAGGCCTACAAGCGTTTGCTAGACCTACACTCGACTATGGGAATATGATTTAAGCCCATAATTTGATCTTAAGATCATAAATATGATCTTACGGCCCATAATTTGATTGACTGCATTGACTTCACAAAAAGAGATTTTGCAAGTTTTTCTCCCAGTTGAGATGACTCAATTGCCGCTCTAATGAATTTGAATTTGCTCTCATTGTCCGCTAGGCAACTTCGGCATGAATTCATATCTTTAAAATGCTTAAAGATGGGATCAACGTGCGTATTGGGAGCTATTTATAATTATACTAACGCGTCCATGACAATGGATGAATTTTGACATCGAAGACGGCACATTAGTATCGCCACTGACTGTTTGCATCACAATGCATTGAGAATTTAGAGATGTGCAATGGCTGCGAATTGAAATCTGAACCCGAACCCTAACAACGATTTTGAAATAGATACACCGTTGGCATGTACGGTTATACTGAAATATATGCCATTGGTAATATATGTGCAGCTGAGGGCATTCATCAAACATTCTATAAGCTTAATAAGTACATGCATTCATGCATGAAATTTGTGTGCATGTACAATTCATGAAATATATACATGTGTTCATAAGCTAAGAGGAAGACAACTAAACAGCAATGCATTTATAAATTTCTAAGTATCATGAATTCATAACCCGAAAATAAAATCCTAATATTTCACATTTAACCCGACCCCGAGATAAATTTGGAAGCCAGACCCCAAGCCGAATTTAATTCGGGTTGGGTCGAATCGGGTTCGCACGCTTCTAATTGAGATGCTCTACTGCTCAATGAGAAGGACGTGGCTTCTCCGTTCAAGCTTTCTGCCTGTTTTCAACTTCAGGGTATTTATTGACTCTGTCTGCGCAAAGCATCGATAACTGCTAATTTAGGGTTATTTTCTGTACTTGCATCGTTTAGCTGATAATTGTATGTCAATTGTCATGAAAATTATTTCCTTGCTGCACAATTGACTAATGTAATACACTCAACTCCTAAGTTGCGGACCCCTGACTTACCTGTCTACCGGACAGTCTTCTGCAAACAAGGTACGGGGTTGTTCTGCAAACCACGAGGGTTGTCTTACGCGCAATCGCAAACTGATGATGAACAGCAGCCCACTGCTGAATAATCAGTCGTGCTGGGTGCTGTATTCACTATTTTGCAATTGCAAAGAGAGCCAAACCTCTAACTTGCCGTTTATAAAGAAGCATCGAGACCAGGTGATCAGGATAAGACAATAGTTACTGAAGCAGTCGACGATGACATCGACAATGATCACACATATTTTACAGAAGTATTATTATAAAATGATAATGAAAAGCAACGGTAGTTCATATAATATTAACTTCCAAAAATGCAGACAACTCTGAGATACGGACAATGCGCAGTCCCAACTGGTATCCGGATAAAGGAGCTTAAGCGTATCTAGCCTATCTTGAAGATTTTATGGGCGAGCTGTCATGACCAGAATGATTGAATGAAGCTGCTCAACTTCACTGTCGTGAGGCAAGGATGCTAGTATGGTTTCTTCTACGGATCGCATGTCTTGTTTCTGAATTTGGCCTGTGTTAATATCTTGACTGTTTGAAAGGTTTTGGAAGAAAACTGAAGGAAAGATTGAAGAGGCACAGATGCGAAGCAACTTTCCGCAATGAAAAGTGCTATCAATGAAGATTGATAATCTATGGCTGAAAGTCCTGCTGAAAATCAGGTTAACTCGTCAAATTCGTTTGATTCTATAGGCAGACCAGTGCAATTTCACGAAATGAACGTTGTCGTTGTCTAGCTGTTATCCTCTTTCATCTTGCAATAGCTGATCAAACAAAGAAATGCTATTTTGAACAAGGAGCATCAACCTTAGTAACAAACTGAAAGGTGATGGCCTATGGGTAATGGTTAACATTCCAACGATATAATGTTTTACCCCTTTCTCTATTTGTATAAGCTGCAGAACAGCTACTTATTTTAGTCTTGACAGTAGCTACTATCAAATTATGTATTTTACTTTTAGAATTGTTAATCTTTTGTAACTCTAATACACATATAATTCTTTTTCACATAATTCTTTTTTGAAGTACCTAACTTATACCTAATCTCCCGCCCCTGCGGGCACGATCACCAATGTAACAGCAGCTTAGGTCCGTCATGAAGACGCTCAAAAGTTTGCCAACTTGGGTAATGCTTTTGAAAGTAGCGAGTTCGAATTCATCCAATGACATTTTCAAGGCTGTGTATATTTGGTCATTGAAATTCAATTATGATAAATATAATGCATGATATGCCTGAAAATAATTCACAGCAAGACTAAATTTTAAATCGTCACTGATTCATCTTCAGGTTTTATCACTGAAGAAATTTTATGAGTCAGTCGGAAGCAGTTTCGCTGCACTACTGCATAGAAATATGGGCCCCCAAGTAAAATTCTGTCATTAGACTCGTGTGTATTGCTGACTTATGCACTTACATCATCAAGGGAATGTCTTTTTAGTGGAATAATTCGTCAATGCACTAAAACAGCATTCCTTAGCAGCCTTTTCGAAAGCCTTGATAAAGCTTTTCGTGGCTAGTGAATAGCTAGCATTTATGTAGAAAGTAACTCCTAGCATTAACACACCAACTTAAAGCTAACTTTTTCACAGTGGAGCAATTTGAAAATCGCCTTGGAAAAACTAATTTTCTAGCTGTAAATCATCAAAACCTAACACTCACCTGAAATATTCTGTCATTATATGACGGTCGATACAAACTCAACGCAACTGTTGACATCACTAGTACAATCGCAATTATGCATCCACTAATCAATGCGAAAAGAGGATGAGAGAGCACAGCATGATCCAGAATCATAGCTAGCAAAATAATAGAAGTGATATTTGTAAGCAAAATTCCTAAGAAGAATGAACGGTTTAAAAATATATGGGAATATCTGTCACTAACCCATTGCACTCGCAAGCGCATTGCTTGTTTCACATGCTGATTGCTACAGTCGTCATCAATTGGCATCAAATACCGAAGAACAATGAGGTCTATTCCAATAAATGTAAATGCGATAAGACAGCCGAAGGATGCAAAAGTGGCAAGGGTGCTCAGATTCAAAAATAATACTGCCAGCATTGCAAGGAATGAACAGAACCACAGACTGACTTGAGGCACTTGAGTTCGTGTATCTACAAGAGCAAAGAAACGGAACAGCAATCCATCATCAGCAATGGCGTATAATGATCGTGATATGACGTAAACACCACTTATGGCATTCGCTCCTCCTGAAGAGAGTAAGATGCCGATTGCTGAAACAACTATCAGCCAGGTTATGTTCAACTTCTGAAACGCACCTAAGAATGGTGAAGAAATTACAATTTCATTACTCGGTACCAGAAACGCCAGTGCTATGGAAGCAGTGCAAAATAGTATGACTCCCACTGTAGCGGTAAATAAAATTGCTCTCGGTACATCACGCACAGGATTATTCATTTCTTCACTTGCACGTGCGATTGTTTCATAGCCGATATAGCTAAAAATAACTATACTACTTCCCTCCAACACCCCATGAAAACCATTTGGCGCAAAGCCTCCATTGGCTGCCGAAAATGATTGCGGTGATCCGAAATAAAAGCATGCTCCTGTAATGATGCACAGAGAGACGGTCGATATCGACCCTGCAATGATCGACAAGGTCATTGAAGACTTGGCTCCAGTAGCCACAATGATAGTTAAAAGCAGAATGAGACCAGCACCGATAAAATCGTATGTTTCCGAAAGATAGCTGCTTGGTGAGGTTGCTAGACGACCAACATGCTCTTCGGTCCAATTCAGTATTGCTCCATGAACTAAGACATCGATTGTTCCAGTGAAAGCTTTGGCACCAGCCGCAATACCTATGATGGCATTTGAGGCTATTAACCATCCAACTACAAAAGCCGGCAGCTCTCCGATTGTCATGAAAGTATAGATGTAGACAGAACCTGCTCGAGGAATAAGAGAAGAAAACTCCATATAACATAAAGCGGTAAAAATACTTGCAATCCCAGCAAGGAGATATGAAATGCAACCTGCAGGACCTGCGATCTTGCCAATCAGATCTCCTGACAGCACGAAGATCCCTGATCCAACCATGCAGGATAATCCGAAAAGGGCAGCATGATATACTGTCAGACAGCGCCTGAGCGGTGTTTGTAATACTTCGGTTTGACCAAGTATTGGCCTTCGTCGAAAAAGTGAGGAAAGCCAAGATCGAATGGATTCGCAGATTTTCTTATTGCACATGACTTGTACTTATGTTCTTGACAAGCGTCTGGCAGATTAAAATAAACTTAATGGATGAAAGAACTAAAATGCATATTATGTTTATATAAACCTTCCGTAAAAAGATACAGATCATTAGATCTGAAGGGTGGGACTAAGAACAATACAATGACAGTAACGGAGCCCAGCAGCAGCTTTTTTTCTTTAAGTAGAAACAACTCAGAAGTCAGACATCTAGTGAGTAATCAGAAGTCTGAACCATTGAAAATATCTTTACTTGTAACATGAATGTGAGATAGATATATGAATCATGTGTATCTTTTATATTTCCTTCTCAAGTGAAGATCTAAATTTTCAATGCAATGAACAAGACATCTAGATAATAAAGGCATTGCAATTGAGTTTTGCCATTGCCTTATGTTGTTATTTTGAGAAACAATCAGACGAGGTCAATACTTAACAATTTAACTCACCAAATTTGCGTATGTCACTTTATCAAGGTGGATCAGAGCATAGAAAGAAGAACGTTATCACAAACATCATACATACAAAGTAATTTAAAATTCAATAGCTTTCTGATGACATAGATAAGAAACTGCTGTTTCATCTGTTTCATCACGGCCCTCAGCCTTACAGCATAATGCGGTTCAGATATTTGAACTGCAATATTATATTATGTAAATGATATATAAGCATAGAAACAATATTCATAAAAAATGGAAAAAATATTATCAATGGTTTTAGTTGATCTAAGGCTCAAGTTGAGAAATATAATGCTTCTCGGAAATTGATGACTTGAATAAGGACTTCAAAATAGTTGTTACAGTATTGTCTTAAATTGGTGAGATCTGTGAGTTCTGGGTGTTATTGTCAAATTAGCAAGGGCTAACCTTAGGCGAAACACAATTAATAATGAATCAAATCACAAATCGAACTATTCAGTAAGTAAAACCAGTGTGAAAAATAAGAATAAAACACAAATGTAAATGCTGAAAATATTCAAATGGCAGGTAATGAAAAAGAAGGACTGCGTAAATATAAGTAGAGTGAGAAAAATATTTGATAACTTACTCGAGAACTCCTGTCTGTCTGCCACACTGTGTGTTGGGCAGTGTAGTAATTGCGGAATTAGCTTATATATATTGACAAAACTTAATCTGCAGGTCTGGTCGCCCAGATGCTTGCACATGTCAATTGCGTCAAAATGAAATTTAATGCTTTGATTGAGGAGAAGATGAAGTAGAAGATAACGATAAGTGAAAAGAATTTGATCCCTCAAAAGGACCCATATGGCGTTCCCTACAGCTTAAAGGAAATAACAACTATTATACTAAGAATACACTATTATTTGTTGCAATTTGCACGCTGTATTTAGACATATATAAAAATTTCTTGAATGTGCTTTAGTTCTGTAATTACTAAAAAGAGGCAATGAAAAGGAAAATATGTTGCTCGCTTACAAATATTTTCAAATTCATGCAATATCAGCTGAGCTGATTTTCACTGGTTTCGTTGCACACAAGGTAAAAACACGTCTATTTCCTATCTAGCCCTTTATAATATTAAATATCTTTGGATGTATGTGATTACTTTCTTCTTCCTATGCTCTGATTCATCTTGATAAAGTGACATTCGAAAATTTAGTGAATTGAATTGTTTAGTATTGACTTTGTCTGATTGTTTCTCAAAATAATGGTATGCCTTGAATTAATACTGGCGCAATTCCGTCAGTAATTTTCGTTGCAGATAGCACGGAAAAGCACACGCAAAAGCACGCAAAAGCAGTTACGAAGTCTTTTGTCAGGGAAAAGGTTGACTTAAACACCATCCGTTTTAGTGAAAAAGAAACTGTAGTGCATCCTGGACATTAAAAAAATTGGATATGCTGTATTCTTCACCCGCTTTTGATGCGACTACAAAATTTCCACTAGCAAGTTGATGTGGTTATACTGCGCATAGTCAGAAACAGCAAAAATGGCAGAAAATTCACAGAAAGTCTCCGTTCATATCTTATACCTTTGATTACGTCACAGTCTATCTATTCATGATGGAAAAACAGCAATCAACTTCCGATTTTTATGCTCGGAGTGGAGAAACATGTATCTATTATTGAAAAGGCCATCAATCTTTGATGCTAATTCTGAATACAATTCACGTTTTGTTGACTGTGCAGCTTACAATGCTGATGTAAATGCAACTTGCACTAGAGCAGAAGTCATGATGTCACCAATATTTTACAGAGTCAATCTTTTACAGAGTAAGTTTATTTGGATTCAATTATCAGCTTTAAAGGACGCGGAACCTAACGCATTATCGGTAAATTCTCTACTATTTGTAGCGGCTAGGTAGGATCTTCGGAACCTGAAAAATTACCCTGGCAACTTATTTGTATAAAATCTTTATATTCCAAATCGGTAATAACCAAATTTTATTTATTTTCATAAATTTCTTGTCCTTTTCTGCTATGATGGAATAGTTATTTACTCAAGCAGTGCAAAGTATCCATCTTTATTGCATTTTTCAAGATCAATATGTCCATCCACGAGCCCGAAGGGCGATAAAAACACTGTTTTCGCATTGGCGTATGAAAACCGCAGGCGATTACAAATTAGTGGGAAATCGTTTATTATAATATATTATGTGAATAATAATTATACAAGCATGTGCACTCATGCTCTGATAGAAAAAGGATATTTGAACAGGCACATGAGAGTATTCAACGTTTATTTTTGCAGAAATCCTTTCATGTGCTTTAGACGGTGGAGATATACTCAGTCAATGTATTCTATAAATCACGTGGTTACAATCTGCAACGAAGAAAAGGTTATTTAAATACTACGCATAAACAATTAAACAATAGGTATTGTTAGTTAAATATCTTTAAGAAATAAGAGCTACCATTATAACCTAATGTTCGGTTAAGCAATGGATTGCTACTAAAAATTTTTATAGATTCAACAATGCTAATCTCAAAGTCCGAGTTTCCACGGTAAATGATTTTAAAGCAATCATTATATTTACGAAAACAATGGTTACATTGTTCTATGTGTTGTGCAATGGCACTATTGCCACTTAAGTGTTCAAGTTTACGTTGATGCAGACGTCTTTTGGTTTTGCCAATATATTGGCAATCAGGATCAACCTGACATTGAAAGCAATAGACAAGACGCGATTGCATGTCTGGACCTAACTTACTTTTAAGGGAGAAATATCTTCCAGTTTTGAACGAGGTCATAACAAACCTTGCATTCAAGTTAAGTTTTTACGAAATATTTTTACTAACTTATTACTAAATTTCTGTGATATTAACCCCCCGAAGGGGATTTTGATTATTTTATTGAAGTCATTATCAATTGTAACGCGTGAAGAATTGTTTAATTTACGACCTATAAATTTGTTAATTGTTGATTGAATTAATTGCAATGGATAGCCATTTCTACTTAAGATATTGGTAATTTTATTACATTCATTATGGAATAGATTCCAATTGGTGGATACATTGTAAGCACGATGAAGCATGCCTAATACTAGTGTGTTTTTCCAATTGCGAGGACATAAAGCATTGAAATTCAGTAAAAGACCTGTAAAGGTAGGTCTACGATAAATCTCAGAAAGTATATAGTCATCATCAATTTTCAGTAGGACATATAGAAACGTTAATTCTTTATTGCCCACTTCTGATGTAAAGTGCAAGTTACTGTGTTGAATGTTTAGAAAATTATGGGATACATCTATGTGTTGTTTCATTGTTAAATACAGCTATGATATCATCCACATAACGACGATACACAACAGGAGAGAAAGGTAAGTCCTGCCATTTATGTTCTAGATTAGCTAAGAAGACGTTAGCAAGGGTTGGACCCAACGGGCTACCCATACTTACACCATCCACCTGTTGGTATACAGTATCATTCATAAGAAAGCAACCAGACGTGGCAAATTTTAATAAGTCTTTAAATACTTTTTCTTCGTACTTCGGTTTATTGGCATTACTAGGTGAGTACACTAATTTAGTTGCAATGTTGATTGCTTCAGTTACAGGTACGTTGGTAAAATAGTTTTCGACGTCAAAGCTCACAAGGGTGCTATGACGGTTTATTTTATGTTTAACATCATTCTAATACACTAATGTAATTATTAGTTGATTTCAACATAAGGTCATCATTGATATGTGGTTTAATTTAATTTGTAAGTAATTTATTTAATTTATATTATAGCAGCAAATATACCAAACTATATCGGTCGACAGGGATAAGGGTTCTTGTGTACTTTTACGGTACATTAGTACCATAGATCGTTGCAACCAGAAGGCAGTATGTCCTTATAAACGCTGTCATCAACTTTATTTTTTACATATTTATTGAGATAGCGAGATAATTTATTTTCCTCGATACAAACAGGATGTTTTTTAATATCATTAGGTACAGGGATTATTTTAAATTTAGAAGAATCACTCAATATCGCATTAAGTTTATGATTATAGTAGTCAGTCTCTCAAGCACGATACCTACCTTTTTTATCAAAGAACAAAATTTTTAAGTACGATTTCTTAGATATCTCTTTTTAAAGTCATTGTAACATACGTTTTACGTTTTACTTTTCAAAGTGTCATTATCTTTGCAGTTCTCTTTCTTTTCCTTATATTTGTGGATATATATTTTTATTTCTTTGGTCCAGTTAGGATCATTGCGTGGTACGCCACAAATTGATTTTTCTAGTTCATATTTCATTTTATCCAAATCAAGGTGTCTAGGAGCAATAGGATTTTTTAAACCATACCGTAATGCTTCACGTTCAAACAGAGAGAGTGAATGGCTACTAAGGTTAATGATGCAATCCGGGGTTGCAGTCCTTTGTTCAAGCCAAAGTTTACTTAATTTACTACGATGAGATTCTTTTACTTGTAGGAGAGAGTTATTGACATGTTTGTAAATAGCCAATTTTAACGTGAGAATACGAAACCACGATAATTGACTCGAAATGTGACTGGTAAGCTTTTGGAGTTTAAATTTATTGTGTTTCAATTTTTTATTTAAGAATTTTATATGCGATGTGATGGCTAATTTGTTGAATTCATCAACATCATCACTAATTGGTTTAAGTTTAGGTTTAGTGAGAAGAAATTTAGGACACAAGTGAAGAATATCACAATCATTGAAATAGGTGATATCCAATTGTAATTTTTTGACTTTGAGAATGCATTTTTCCAGTTTTCGGAGATCATTCACAGATACATTAAAGTGATTACTTATTCTAAAGTATAGATCAGCAAGATTACTACTTTTTACAAACCACAGTATACAACAAATGACTAGTGAGTATAGACTCATAGTTAGGTAAGTACATTAACAAGATAGAAAACACTTGATTTTGCTGAGACATCTTTCGATTGTTACCAACAATCTTCATCAGAGCCACTAAAGTTAGGTTAACGTGCGGTAGGAAATTATGCAAAAATTAAGTAAAATCAATACAGTAGTATGAAGATGAAGTCGACAACATACGAGGTAAAATAACTTACAGTGTAGGTAAGATCAGCAGGTGAGTTACGGTAAGCCGCTTAACCAAACTTGTAAATACAAAACAGTATTTAGTAATAAAAACAGAAATTTAGTAATAAGTTAGTAAAAATATTTCGTAAACTTAACTTGGAATGCAAGGTTGTTATGACCTCGTTCAAAACTGGAAGATATTTCTCCCTTAAAAGTAAGTTAGGTCCAGACATGCAATCGCGTCTTGTCTATTGCTTTCAATGTCAGGTTGATCCTGATTGCCAATATATTGGCAAAACCAAAAGACGTCTGCATCAACGTAAACTTGAACACTTAAGTGGCAATAGTGCCATTGCACAACACATAGAACAATGTAACCATTGTTTTCGTAACTATAATGATTGCTTTAAAATCATTTACCGTGGAAACTCGGACTTTGAGATTAGCATTGTTGAATCTATAAAAATTTTTAGTAGCAATCCATTGCTTAACCGAACATTAGGTTATAATGGTAGCTCTTATTTCTTAAAGATATTTAACTAACAATACCTATTGTTTAATTGTTTATGCGTAGTATTTAAATAACCTTTTCTTCGTTGCAGATTGTAACCACGTGATTTATAGAATACATTGACTGAGTATATCTCCACCGTCTAAACATTCGTTGTCTTGTGCGTGGTCTTCACTGCTACATTTTACTGGGTTGTGTAACATAGCATCATAGAACTCTTGTTGCTGGCCGAGCTCCTGTGGCTCCGTGTCATACCGCTGTACTGTTTTGTATTTACAAGTTTGGTTAAGCGGCTTACCGTAACTCACCTGCTGATCTTACCTACACTGTAAGTTATTTTACCTCGTATGTTGTCGACTTCATCTTCATACTACTGTATTGATTTTACTTAATTTTTGCATAATTTCCTACCGCACGTTAACCTAACTTTAGTGGCTCTGATGAAGATTGTTGGTAACAATCGAAAGACGTCTCAGCAAAATCAAGTGTTTTCTATCTTGTTAATGTACTTACCTAACTATGAGTCTATACTCACTAGTCATTTGTTGTATACTGTGGTTTGTAAAAAGTAGTAATCTTGCTGATCTATACTTTAGAATAAGTAATCACTTTAATGTATCTGTGAATGATCTCCGAAAACTGGAAAAATGCATTCTCAAAGTCAAAAAATTACAATTGGATATCACCTATTTCAATGATTGTGATATTCTTCACTTGTGTCCTAAATTTCTTCTCACTAAACCTAAACTTAAACCAATTAGTGATGATGTTGATGAATTCAACAAATTAGCCATCACATCGCATATAAAATTCTTAAATAAAAAATTGAAACACAATAAATTTAAAATCCAAAAGCTTACCAGTCACATTTCGAGTCAATTATCGTGGTTTCGTATTCTCACGTTAAAATTGGCTATTTACAAACATGTCAATAACTCTCTCCTACAAGTAAAAGAATCTCATCGTAGTAAATTAAGTAAACTTTGGCTTGAACAAAGGACTGCAACCCCGGATTGCATCATTAACCTTAGTAGCCATTCACTCTCTCTGTTTGAACGTGAAGCATTACGGTATGGTTTAAAAAATCCTATTGCTCCTAGACACCTTGATTTGGATAAAATGAAATATGAACTAGAAAAATCAATTTGTGGCGTACCACGCAATGATCCTAACTGGACCAAAGAAATAAAATTAGATATAATACACTCACTGAAGGAATTCGAAGATAACTGCAATGACACTTTGAAAAGTAAACGTAACCGTATGTTACACATGACTTTAAATAGACTATCTAAGAATCGTAACTTAAAGATTTGTTCTTTTGATAAAGGTCAAGGTATCGTGCTTGTAGATACTGATGACTATAATCATAAACTTAATGCGATATTGAGTGATTCTTCTAAATTTAAAATAATCCCTGTACCTAATGATATTAAAAAACATCCTGTTTGTATCGAGGAAAATAAATTATCTCGCTATCTCAATAAATATGTAAAAAATAAAGTTGATGACAGCGTTTATAAGGACATACTGCCTTCTGGTAGTAACATTGCACGTATCTATGGTACCGTAAAAGTACATAAGAACAATTACCCTGTTCGACCGATAGTTAGTACTATTGGTGCTGCTAATTATAAATTAGCTAAATACTTAGACAATTTAATTAAACCACATATCAATGATGACCTTATGTTGAAATCAACTAATGATTTCATTAGTGTATTAGATGATGTTAAACATAAAATAAACCGTCATAGCACCCTTGTGAGCTTTGACGTCGAAAACTTATTTACCAACGTACCTGTAACTGAAGCAATCAACATTGCAACTAAATTAGTGTACTCACCTAGTAATGCCAATAAACCGAAGTACGAAGAAAAAGTATTTAAAGACTTATTAAAATTTGCCACGTCTGGTTGCTTTCTTATGAATGATACTGTATACCAACAGGTGGATGGTGTAAGTATGGGTAGCCCGTTGGGTCCAACCCTTGCTAACGTCTTCTTAGCTAATCTAGAACATAAATGGCAGGACTTACCTTTCTCTCCTGTTGTGTATCGTCGTTATGTGGATGATATCATAGCTGTATTTAACAATGAACAACACATAGATGTATTCCATAATTTTCTAAACATTCAACACAGTAACTTGCACTTTACATCAGAAGTGGGCAATAAAGAATTACCGTTTCTAGATGTCCTTCTGAAAATTGATGAGGACAATATACTTACTGAGATTTATCGTAGACCTACCTTTACAGGTCTTTTACTGAATTTCAATGCTTTATGTCCTCGCAATTGGAAAAACACACTAGTATTAGGCATGCTTCATCGTGCTTACAATGTATCCACCAATTGGAATCTATTCCATAATGAATGTAATAAAATTACCAATATCTTAAGTAGAAATGGCTATCCATTGCAATTAATTCAATCAACAATTAACAAATTTATAGGTCGTAAATTAAACAATTCTTCACGCGTTACAATTGATAATGACTTCAATAAAATAATCAAAATCCCCTTCGTGGGTTATGTATCACAGAAATTTAGTAATAAGTTAGTAAAAATATTTCGTAAACTTAACTTGGAATGCAAGGTTGTTATGACCTCGTTCAAAACTGGAAGATATTTCTCCCTTAAAAGTAAGTTAGGTCCAGACATGCAATCGCGTCTTGTCTATTGCTTTCAATGTCAGGTTGATCCTGATTGCCAATATATTGGCAAAACCAAAAGACGTCTGCATCAACGTAAACTTGAACACTTAAGTGGCAATAGTGCCATTGCACAACACATAGAACAATGTAACCATTGTTTTCGTAACTATAATGATTGCTTTAAAATCATTTACCGTGGAAACTCGGACTTTGAGATTAGCATTGTTGAATCTATAAAAATTTTTAGTAGCAATCCATTGCTTAACCGAACATTAGGTTATAATGGTAGCTCTTATTTCTTAAAGATATTTAACTAACAATACCTATTGTTTAATTGTTTATGCGTAGTATTTAAATAACCTTTTCTTCGTTGCAGATTGTAACCACGTGATTTATAGAATACATTTCATGTGCTTTAACTACAGGTTGGATGAGAAGTAAATAAGCACCGAAGTAGACACTAACCGCCAAGAATCTAATGTCAATGAAGCTTTAATTGCATGTGCCTTGTAGGAAAATGCATGGAGTACGTTTGACATATTTAGACATTTCCTTTTTTCTAGACTTTGCTAAAAACTTGCACCACATGCATTGTATAAGTTTTTGGTTGTGAAGCAATCTGTACTGTTGGGCAAAATCATTGAGCAAGTATATTAGGTAGAGTAGAAACTCAGCATTAATTAAATCCCTTATGTGCCTCCAGTTTCGAATTTATTAAATGAACTCGAGTTGAGACACATGTACTGAATATGAGATATGCAAATAGTGTTTCACAATATTCGTCAAATTAACAATTCGATGGGTACCCTGTAGTAAGTCAACTCTCTGAAGTTATCATTTCTATGTAGAACACAGATATCTGACGTGGACGAGTGAGAGATTTTGTCATGTCTAACAGCGATAATCTCCAAGTATTCGGTGATAATGGGTAAGGAAAGAGTGAATGGCATGAGTATACATAGTTCTCAAGTGAATTCGCTACAGATGATTCTGTGCATCTGACTTTTATCATGGAGAAGTAACAAATAGTAACTATGTTGAATTAAGAGAAACTGATTGATAACAGAAACTGTTGAAAACGGTTTTCTACCCGAGCTTGCCTTCAAGGATTAGATAATGACCTCATCAAGGTTGATGTATCCTACAGCATCGTCTGAGATAATCAACCTCTGTAACCAAGACGATTCATGATATATCAAGTCCGCCAACACAGAAATACATCGATTTTCAGGGCGACCGATTGCAAACATGTGAATCAGTGAGCCAAAACCCTGTCATTGTGAAAGCGGCAACCATAGAGTAAGTTATTATGTAGAGTAGCAACTCAGCATGAATTAAATATCCCTAATGTGTAGTTTCAATTTTATTAAATGAACTCGAGTTGAGCCACAGTAGCAAATATGAGATAAGCAAATTTTTGCAGTTTTATAGAAATTACTACAGAATTGACTGATCATGACTGCAGTACAGAAACAATAATAGTATTTTACAAATCTTTAGTGTCATGATAACCTTGGAGAGGTAATGTCTGTTAAATTATCAATTTGATGGGTTACTATAATTACTTCAGTGATCATCCTTATTAATAAGAGTATTTTCTTAAGCGTGATCATATCACAAGCTACCTGTCTCTGAAAGAGCAAAATATCATAATCAAAGACAATGATCACAATTAACTTTAAAATGTGAAAATGGGTCCACAGTACTCTTCAGATTCAAGAAATGAAACATGAATTTAGTGAATCATAAAATCATGCCGATGACAATTAAGTTAAAATCATGAAATTTCAGTTGAGAAGTACAATAAGATCTCAACTTTTCCTTGAAGACTTGCATTATAATGCGGTTAATGAAATTTCCTTAATAATCAGCTTAATTTCCACTTAATTAAGATACCTGATAGTAAATGCTTATTCCATCTGATATCTAATAAATTTCACACTTCTTCTACAGAGTCTCCAAGTCGCTAGTATATAAACACAGGCATAATGTGGAAAACTTAGCTTCTTAAGTAATGATCAAATATTTTTTAGACCACAGGAACGTTATCTCCGCAAAAAACTGAATCTTTAATTAATTAAACTGAATTTATAATTTATGTTGACATTTTCTTTTGAGTCGACACTTCACCTACTTTATACTTACTCGACGGTCACTATCTTTGCACCGCAATCACTTAATTCCGCACTTCATGTCGCACTACAACTTGTGTCAGCTCAGAGATGGTAAAGATATCACTGATTTTATTAAATGCGTGCACGCCTACATGTACATGCAGAAGAATGTGTGCAATCCACAGTTATAAATTGCCTTGCCTGCGTGTTTGGGTCTAGAGATGACTTTCCTCGATTATAGCTAGTCTCCAGAACTTGTTTCATGGGGCAAGAAGATCAATTTTCCATTGAACGCAATAAAAATTCAAACCTTATTTCTGACAAACTAGAACATTGAAACCACAGTAAACGTACACAATCAGTAAATTTAGATCATGGTTGAAATGGCAAAATGGAACGGAAAAACACGGGCTGAAAGTAAACACACAGAAAACGGAAATTATGGTATGCAGCAGAAACCAAAGGAAGGCCAGAATTGTTGACAGGGATGGACAAGAGCTAAAGCAAGTCAAAGCTTTCAAATACCTGTGAGTGACCTTGAGTGAAACAGGAGGATCAGAGTTGGCGGTGAGGGCAAGAGTTAAAGCTGCGTGGAATAAATGGAGAGAAGTGAGCGGAGTCATAGCGGACAAGAGGATGCCAAGGAAGCTGAAAGTCAAGATCTACAAGACAGTCGTGAGACCAGTGCTAATGTATGGAGCGGAGGTGTGGGAGATGAGGAAGAAGGAGACGATGATACTGGAGACAACAGAAATGAAAATGCTGAGACGGATTAGAGGTGTTACGTTAAGAAACAGAATGACGAGCGAACAAATCCGAAGGGAGCTTGGAGTGATCAGCATCTGCGAAAAGACAAGAGCAACACGCTTGAGATGGTATGGACACCTCGTGAGGATAGAAGTCAACAATCCTGTTAAAGTGGTGAATGGAATGGAGGTGAACGGAATCCGAAGGAGAGGACGTCCGTGCAGGCGTTGGCGCGATAATATCCAGGAAGATATGACCAAAATTGGACTCGAGGAGAGAGAGATGCCTACGACAGAAGACGTTGGAGAAGCATGACACAGGCCCCCGACCCGGCTAGCTGGAATAGGAGGAAGAAGAAAAAGAATAAGTGAATTTAGATCATGAGAAGTCGAACGGTGTGAAAAATATTTTCATTTGACGAATTTATCACTAAGAAAAACTGAGTTAATGTGCTTTTCACTTGACATGCCTGCCTGCAATCTGATCGATGACGTTCGTGCGTTCTCTTGTAAGAGCTGCTTCTGCAATGCGTGCGCTTAGCCAATCACGTGAGCCAAAGAGAGACGAATATCTATGTCAATCTCTGTTCCATACAATGGCTGGGGTAGTACTATGTCCGCTTTGCACTAAGCCACACGCAAGTGAATCTATCTCCGTGGTACAATCATTGTGGTTAAATATTTTATCGATTGCTTTATAGAAAAATTCTTTCATCTGTGATGAGTGATCGGCGAAACCAAAGGCGGTTGGTGACAGATTTCTATGAATGGTTTCGCAGAACATAAAATGCTTTGAAATGCATGAATAACATTCTAGATGAGGAGACAATCTTCCCTGCCAGATTGCTTCACGATCAGAGACCTATCCAGTGTCTCAACAAAGTCGAGAAAAAAAGAAGAAAAAATGTCTAAATAGGTCAAATGTATTCCATGCATTTTCCTACTTCCTGAGATAGATGTAGATGAAGTTTCATCTAGATCGGACAAAAATTGCGGCTAATTTCTACTACATAGTTTACTTCTCACCACTTATAAGATGGAGGTCCATCATAGACAATAAATCTGAGGGCTCGCATCGGAATACAGATGTCTCTAATCCTGTGAAACTATACATAGCTGAATAAAAAAATGATATCATGGAACAATATTTCTATGATAGATAACTAATGTATAGGTTTTGCGACATTAATGAAGAAATATGCAGATCAAATGTAGACATATGCAGTATGAAATGTGGAAGCATAGAAATGGATGTGATCAAATATAGAGATATGCAGATCAAATGTATCTGCTCATCAATAAATTGTACAGATTAATCATCAATCATTATAGAGACGATCATTTAGGATGATGATCACAGATTCAAGGTCATTCAAGGTACCTTTCGTAATTATTTACCCGTCATACCATTTCATATGGCTTCCCTAATGTAGCTCATGCATCGTGCTAACCAAATCGAGAATTGAAAATTGATGCAATTTGATGCAAACATTATTTAAGCTGAAATATGCATCAACTCCTCTGTTGCCATTTGTGGGTAATGGACCATGACATTAGGGGTTGTGGAAGTAGGAGTCCAAACCACGGGAAATCAAGTCTTCGATGTCATTCAGTGGACGGCAGTGGAGATTATCGAAGATACGAAGAGCTCACATTGAAGCAAATAAAGTCTGAGCTATGATTGCGCGAACCCCATCAATCTCACATCTCCATTTTCTGATTATGCAGTATTCTTGATGGAGATATGACTTCAATGAAGAAGCTTGAAGATGCCCGACGTAAAGAAATTCCACACACGTCCAGATCAGTGTTGCCACTCGTGGCAATAATTATTGCCTGGCAATATATTCACAATTTGTGGCAATACGCAATAATAATCAGATAGCTCATTATAGTTGGCTATATTTTTCAGATTTGGAACAATGATATTGTGAAAAGAAATTTTTGATTTCATGGTCAGGTTTTTGAGATAATTAAATAGGTCTTTTGAAAAGAATTACGCGAGTCACTATAATAGCGAATATATAACCTATTATTCACAATACTTGATCGGTGGTCTGTGAATCTGTACCACATCACTACGAAACATCATCATGTTCGAGTCCAACATTCTCACATTCTGGCTGTTGGAACTGCTTGATATGAGAGGATGAAAGTCGGTATATTTCACAAACTTTTTCACTACGGTTACAATAAAATTATGAGCCAAGTTCTATCAAATAGAATATGCTTATAAACGCCACGGTCTATTTTTTGCACTCGTACATAGTTCATACCACCGACTTTTTCAAGGACATCCTCTTAACGAAATTAATCCTTTTTCAATTGATCGCTCAGAGCGATGGCTCACGTCGTTCAAAGAGATTATACCTCTCTTTGAAAGATCTGGAAACTATGAATAAAATCCGATGCTTCATCTACGCTACGCAGATGGCGGAACCGTTTGAAAAGTTGTTTCAACAGTGTTCGGTCATCTCAATAAATCGTTTGAGGCCTCAACTCATGAGCATGGTGAAGAATATCGAAGTACAATTCTTGAAACTAGACCACTGCGACAGTAAAACTGTTAAGAAAATAAATATCAGTGACTTCGATAATCAACTTTCTGTTGGCGAGATCCTCATCAGTCCCACGAACAAAGAAGTTTCCGATGTACTTCGGTACAGATGCAAGAGTAGCTATGAAAATTTTGCCCTATCCGCCAGATAATCTCCCTCTGAAAAAGAAGGTTGCCTGAGTTTTCTTGATACAACCTTTAAGTTGAGGATTCCGTCATTTATTTTACAAATAGGCTTCCTAATGTTGTCTCTCATGATGATATCGACCATCTTCGGACAGAAATACAACTTTTAAACCTATGGGAGGATAAGCTCAGAAGCTGATGAATTAAAGAAAGTGGTACAAAATGATCCACAGCGTATGGACAGTTGTCTGCGAAGAAGGAAAAGGAAGAAGTTGATGCTAGACAAACAGCAGCTGAATTGAAATTACAGGAGGCTTTTTGCGGAACTGAAGCAGTTACTCTCGTGAAGGAACAATTAGCGGAGGATGCCAAGAATCGATTTCTTTCCATTGCCCAAATTTTCCAAGAAGTGACTGTTTGAAGCTCTTGTTGCGAAGTGTTGAATGTATACATTATTTTAGAAGTCTAAGTCCCAAGTTCTTATGGAAATTATCAAATTTCAAATTTGAAGCACAGGAGTACATGTACATGTTCAAATGTTTTTCTAATTCAGTCCACACGAGTTCTTTTGCTGAAATTAACAACACAGTAGGCCTATTGACTTTTACGATATAAATGTTTTCATAGGTCAATCGACAAATCTTTTTGCTGAAATCAGCAGTGCTGACTTTTGTGATGCACGCATTTTGTAATTCAGTCCACCCGATTTCTTTTACTGAAATTAACAGTACTGACTTTTGTGACATAAATATTTTTGTAATTCATTCCAAAAGTCTTCTTTTTGCTGAAAACTCAGTTTATTCCATGAAAACAGTATTTTTGTAATTCGATTCAGAATCAGTCTACACCAGAAGCCTGTAGCATTTGGCGATAGCCTACTGTAGCTTTTAGGGTTCTCACGTTCATGGTCAGTTTTTGGAAGCGTTCGTGCTTCCATGTGTTCTTGTTGTTCGCACGTTCACCTGTTAATGTATCCGGTAGTTCGCATATCTAATATACAATTATATTCCTATAACTCATCACTTTTTTCTGACTGCTCATGTGCTTGTAGACGCTTTCCCCAAGAACATTTTTGGCAATATTTTTATCAACTGGCAATAATAATCTTATTAGGTGGAGTGGCAACTCTGGTCCAGATGAATGTCACGATTGTGCTGAGTGGTTACTTCAAGAATAAGCAAACTTTCGACTGGTGTTGATGAAGCTGCGAGATGTGAGATTGATGGGGTTCGCGCAATCATAGCTCAGACTTTATTTGCTTCAATGTGAGCTCTTCGTATCTTCGATAATCTCCACTGCCGTCCACTGAATGACATCGAAGACTTGATTTCCCGTGGTTTGGACTCCTACTTCCACAACCCCTAATGTCATGGTCCATTACCCACAAATGGCAACAGAGGAGTTGATGCATATTTCAGCTTAAATAATGTTTGCATCAAATTGCATCAATTTTCAATTCTCGATTTGGTTAGCACGATGCATGAGCTACATTAGGGAAGCCATATGAAATGGTATGACGGGTAAATAATTACGAAAGGTACCTTGAATGACCTTGAATGACCTTGAATCTGTCAAAAAATCTGACTGTCTATCTGTTAAAGGATCATCTCTATAATGATTGATGATTAATCTGTACAATTTATTGATGAGCAGATACATTTGATCTGCATATCTCTATATTTGATCACATCCATTTCTATGCTTCCACATTTCATACTGCATATGTCTACATTTGATCTGAAAATAATATTTCATTTGCAAAAGGTGATATCTAATTTGCATATTCTACATTTGATCTGCATATTTCTACATTAATGTCGGAAAACCTATAGTTTCTCACAGAGGTAGCATAGCATGATCTATAATTGCTTTGACAAAGATGTCTACACGAGAGAGGGCGATAATAATAGCCATGTCTTTAAGAGATGTAAAGCATTTTGAGCAAGGTTGGATGGTTTTTCCCACGGGTGTCAAATACCAGTGGTAGAAGCCGGTAAACAATGTCCTGGTAAAAAATACAAAATGTGAAAAACTGGCAAAACTGGTGGAAACTACTAGATGTGACAACCGGAATGAAATTCAGCAGACATTCGAGTATAGCTACATGTACCGTATATACGGTAGGACTAAAGATAAATTAAAAAAATCAACGTAGTCTCAAGATAGAATTGTTTATTCACGAATTTTCGTCTAAGACTTCATCAGGTGAACGAAGTAAATGTCGGTAGGACTTTGGTAGGACTAAGTATATTTGTAAAACGCGCGCCATCTCTAGATTTAGGCTATTAGGTGTAAATCTGGAATCGATGGATATTTTTCGTATTTGAGATACATGAAAAGATTTTGAAATTCTTATTTATTTGATTCACTCATTGTGAAATACAAAATTCATAATAGAACACATGCAGGTATAAGCATCACATTCGTTTACATAATCAATTGTTTATTAAATATTTACGTGAGTAAGATGTAATGAATGTGAATGTTGTAAGTATGTTTTCTTTTTTCAATCATGTATTTTGTATGTATCAAGGTAGAGTATTTCAATTTACGTAAGTTGACACTGTGTGATTTATTTTACTGTGAATAGACAATAACTCATTTATGCAATTATACGCAACGAGTGCAGTTACAAATATGCTAATTGCAAATGAGAATGTGTTATTCATCGATTTATATCGCTAAATTAATTGTTAAATCTATCATACGCACAGAAGGCTTGTATCGTATTGTTCTATATAAGACTGAGTTGTCATGATTGTGGAAATAGTAGGTAAAGGTAAGAGTGCCATCTTCACTGATGTTGGGTATGCTTGTATACAAGGCAAGAATAATCTTTCTTGAAACAATCAAACTTGGGAAAAAGTAGAAAAATAAGTACTGGCTCATGATGAACAGAAGTCAGAAATGATTCTAATCAAATGTTTTGTTAAAAATTGTAATTTTGTGACCTTTAGTTCGTAGATAGCATAATCATGATACTAGAGATAGTGATAATCAGCACAGTGTAACTTACCTACATTCAAGCTTTCTTGATGCGTGATTAGTTCATACGTGTATTTATGATATTGTAGAGTAAGAAATTTCTTTAAAACTTGATTTTCGTGATTTTCGTGATTTTGTTTAAAACTTAAACAATTTGATGAGAAAAAGATTCAACCACCAGATTTTTCTGCAAGTTTCGCCCCTTATATTTTCAGCAGACAACAATGCATGTGACAACACACCATCGTTTCAATACTAGCCTACAACAATCTTTAGGTTAAATGACCATAACTCACCTGGTAAGTTCTGGCATTATATGAAGGTTGGTACAAGCTCAGCGCAATTGTTGTTATGATTATTCCGACTGTAGTAATGCACCCGCTTACCAATGCGAATAAAGGATAAGAATATGCAACATGATCCAAAATAATCGATAGTAAAACAATTAAAGTGATATTTGTAAATAAAAGTCCACAGAAAAAGGATCGCTTGAGAAATATGCAATGACATTTGACACTAATCCACTGCACTCGCAAACGCATTGTTCGTTCCTTTTGTCGATGATTGATGTAGTCTAAAGCTTTGTCGTCATCAACTGGCATCAGATACCGAAGAACAATGAGGTCAATCCCAATGAACATAAATGCGATAAGATAGCCAAAAGATGCAAAATTGGCAATCGTCTCGAGATTTAGGAATAATGCAGCTAGCATTGCAAGGAGTGAGCACAACCAAAGACCGATTTGAGGTACTTGAGTTCGTTTCTCTACATAAGAAACGAAACTGAACAACAGCCCATCATCTGCAATGGCATACGCTGCCCGTGACATGACATATATGGCACCTATAGAATTTGATCCACCACATGAGATCAAAATACCAATAGTTGAAACAACTATCAGCCAGGTTATATGCAATTTCTGAAACGCACCTACGAATGGCGAAGAAATTACAATTTCATCTCTTAGTACCAGAAACGCAAGGGCAAAAGAAGCAGTGCAATAGAGTATTATCCCCGTCAAAGTAGTAAATAAAATTGCTCTCGGTAGATCACGAACGGGATTGTTCATTTCCTCACTTGCGCGTGCAACTGTCTCATAGCCGATATAGCTAAAAATAACTATGCTGCCACCATCGATTATTCCCAACAAGCCTTCAGGTGCAAAGCCTCCATTGGCTGCCGAGAATGATTGAGGTGATCCGAAGTCAAAGCATGCTCCTGTAATGATACACAGAGAGATGGTCGCTATCGACCCTGCAATAATCGACACAGTCATTGAAGACTTGGCTCCGCTTGCTACGACGATTGTAAAAAGCAGAATGAGACCAGCACCGATAAAATCGTATGTTTGAGAGAGGTAACTGTTTGGTGAGCTCGCTAAGCGACCAACATGCTCAATGGTCCAATTTCGTATTGCTCCATGAACTAAGATATCGACTGTTTCAGCACACGTTTTGGAGACAGTTGCAACAATCACAATTACATCTGATGTTGTTAACCACCCGACTATAAAAGCCGGCAGCTCTCCAATCGTCACGAAAGTGTAGATATAAACAGAACCTGCTCGCGGAATATATGAAGCAAATTCCATGTAGCACAAAGCAGTAAAGACACTCGCAATCCCAGCAAGCAAAAATGAAATGCATGCTGCAGCTCCTGCGATCCTGCCAATCAGATCTCCTGTGAGTACGAAAATTCCTGCACCAACCATGTAGGATAAACCGAAGAGAGCAGCATGGTAAACTGTGAGACAACGTTTGAGCGGTGTATGCAACACCTCGGCTTGAGTAAACATTGGCCTTCGTCGAAAAAGTGAGTGAAGCCAAGACTTGAGGGATTTACAAATATTCTTTTTGTTCATGCTTGCTACCTAAACTGTGATAAACAAAGCTGACAAATTGATAACAGAAGAAATGTCCTAGGTGCATGAAGTCAAATGATTCCGTTGGTTTAAAGGTGCGGCAAACAGTGATGTGAGAATATACAGTATACCGGTAGTTACTTAACTAATTACGAACAATTACCAAACAAAGCAACAAATGAACAATAGTTGATAAGCTTGCCACATGCAGCCTTGTAAATAATTTTAATCAGCAGTGTCGATTGCTTAAGTGAGGAAGAGGACTTTGTGTAAAAATAATATTCAAAATCTAAATTGCGTCATCAGTGAACCAAGCAAAGTCTCATACATAGCACCACGAATAATTGCATCACAAACAAACGAGCATGACTTTAACCGTTTGTTTCCCAGTTGCTAAAAATCTGCTATCATAAAGCACTTCATGCAGACTTGTTTAGTTAAAGGGCTTGTAGTCCACTCTGGATCCGCTTCATCGGGAATTTTCAGTCCCAGGCCCTTCTCAGTCCGTTGTGGATTATGCTGCGTTGATTCATCTTTCATGCATGGTTTGTTTTTTCTGAATAGGCCTATCATATAACTGGCACAATTTATGAATTTGAGCTTTTTTTGCTGTAGACTGAGAATAGCCCGCAAATATGCTTACTGTTTTGGGTTATGGAAAGCCATTTGATAGGTCTAGTAAACTTTGAAGCAAAATCCCTTCGACCGATCTCAAATACTGAAGACATACAGTGAATACCAATGTGAATTATCTATAGATAATTCCATTCCTGGTCGCATCGAAAACAAGCAAATTTTCTTTGATTGATTTATAAAGCATAAAGTTGCAGAAGGTGGCTATAGCCCTAACTTTTGTAATTTTGTGCATAATAAATCAATCTTGCTTTCTACTGTCTGGTCTTTTGGTCTTCGACTGTCGATAATGAGTAATATTCCACAGCTACTTGTAATGCAATTCTCTCTGAAGATGATGCACCGTTCGCATTGAAAATGCTCAGAAAATTGGCTTGTTTTTGATTCCTCTGACCAGGAATGAGGTGCTCTCCAGATTATTCATGTCGGACATTGGATCTTCTCTTCACCTCTCAGTCAATATATTTTTCTCATATGGGGATCGGATGGGATCTTAGAGAAAATCATAGCGAAACTATTTTTCTAAATTAAGTGATCGACAATTTTACTATTGTGAATTCTGTGTTTCAGATTCTGAATTTTTATGTGATATTATTAATGAATGTTCATGATTCATGTTTGCTGGGCTGTCTTATTTTAGATCATTATAGCGGCTGCTCATCATTCGAATGATTCGTGCAAAACCTAGTTGGAATGTGTGTACAAGCCATAGGTCCAAAGATCAGATGTTTTCCTCGAGTTCAAACTGTATGTAATTTATTGACTCTATACTCCGTTCCAAAGCATCCGGTCCGCTGGCATGCGTGACTGCGCGCCTTCTGCTCTGTCTTTAAATGAGTGATCAAAAAGTGTGGACAGTATCTAAATGTCAGGGAAGATGTAGAAATGAATGGGAAGTTTGTTGTTCAATCAAGCAAGCTAATCAATAATAGTGCAATGGCGTGGAGCAAACGGCCGGATGCCAAAACTAGCAGAAAAGTTTTCTGTAGGTGTTCTTTCCGCCTGAGAGAGTCTCTAATTAATTAGTTTTTTACTCAATGGCGGCTTCTATTTTAAAGAAATATGGCATGTATATAATTTGATCCCTGGATCCTGCTTCATTCCACCGCACCTAGCATTTTTCTCGCCTACGGTTTTGTTGCGCCATAATGTCCCTATCGATTTAAGAAGAATGGTGGTTCTTAGAAAACATATTTGAAAACAATTAATCGACGGGAAGTTACGAGAGTTATTACGTTTATTATGCCTATTAGAGATGGATTCGGCTGTAGTGGTCACTCTAAACGCGATTCTATCTCATCCATTGCATGCAATTGTCAATGACTTTAAATATTAGTGGATTAGATATCAGTCATTATCAATGTTAGACAGATGTGGAGAGAGCCGTCTGCCTTTGGCTTACGTGATTGGCCAAGCTCGCGCAATGCGTAAGGAAAGTTGTATTAAGGAACACACGAGCTGGCGTTGTCACATTGAAGACTAAACGTCTGCCAAGTGAAGTGTACTTGTCGTTGAATCAATGTTTCTCCGTGATGAATTCATCAAATGGAAATATTATTCACATCGTTAGACTCCTCACGATCTAAATTTACTGACTGTGTGTGCGTTCAATGCGGTGTCAATGATTTAGTTCGTCAGAATTCAGGCTTGACTTTGTATTGTGTTCAATGGAAAATTGATCTTCTTGCTCCGCGGGACTAGTTCTCAGCGCACCCATCAGTATTAAAGAATATCATCTATAGACCAAACAACGCAGACAAAGCAATTTATCTCTGTGAAACCTATGTATTGGAAATCTAGACTCAAAGTATTGCAAAACTTTATCAGCTTCATTTGTCACAAAGTCTGATTTCTTGAGCTCCACTCAAGATTGCAACCTTGTAATGTCGGAAGCAACTGTCATCCTACCATGATCGGTCGAAAAATCAAATGATTTCAGAAGACTGTGCGCATGGCCAAATGCAATAACACCACGATTGTCAGTATATTGGTCGATTTTATCGCAGACCATGCAACCTAAGATCGACCTAAGTGAAGTAATATTAAGGCACTATCACTAGTAGTTAAATGAATAAAGTAAAAACCAAGCATTCTTCCCTACTAGAGTGGTTTTTACTTTATTCATCGACCTAAGTGAAATTGACGTCATAGGATATATTTTCAGACGTGAATTGGATGCACAACGGCACTAAATAGTGAGCAACGGCACTTATTAAGAGTAGTAACGGCAAATTCTTGACAAATCTAAGAGATCTGCACACAACTTGAAATTGCCGTTGTTGAATCGAGCAGCATCTACTATTGACCTGAAAATTCCGCTAATCGAATGAATAGCGGCTGTTCAACTGAAAATACCTAAAATGAAATTCCACCTATAAATTCGCACTTGACGTTGCTGAGCTGCATTTGTCGTTATTGTCGTGGTAGACGTCTCTGTTGGTGGATAAACCCACTTGAATGCCGCTCAGTTATCATGCCGAAGGAACAGCAATCAGATGCAGTATTGAATGTACAGAGTTAGATGCGGGGCAGGCTAGGCCACA
The DNA here is from genome assembly GCA_907163375.1 of Prostheceraeus crozeri. Taxonomy (NCBI): domain Eukaryota; kingdom Metazoa; phylum Platyhelminthes; order Polycladida; family Euryleptidae; genus Prostheceraeus; species Prostheceraeus crozeri. The sequence continues at coordinate 106,107 of CAJQUW010012043.1, forward strand.
GCCCAAGGGCTGAAACGCGGTCTGTCCACGGGACGCGGCCGGCTTTGTTACTGGGCCCTCGGGTCTTGCGGGGTTGCGTTTGTTCTACTAAAAATGTGAAGAATATTGATTTTTGATCTTTCACAGTGATCTGCAAAATACCAAGACTAAGTGAAGAAAGCATAGTGACTGAATTGCGATAGAATTCACAGTGATTTATGTTTGTGACTATGCTTTCATTTTTTCTCCGCGTTTCTTCAATTACAGTCTAAAATGCAAACAGAGGAATAGCTCACAACAAAGAAAGATGTTTTCCGGATTACCTGAATTATCGCGCACATATAATTTGAGTAGCATGAATGCATGTATATCTGGATAGCACGTGAATACATAGCCGTGATACATAAGCAATTTATAATATGAAATTATACATGATTCCGCTACACTTCATGTGGATCATTACTCAGGCTGATGGACTATAGACGAAATGTGCGGGCTTTGACGGACCATTACTTAATTACGCAAGACGCGGCCCGGGCTGAGCTGGGCCGTGAAATATCGAACCGCATTCAACTCTGCGAATATATAGCAAGTGAAGGGAACATTTCACAGAAATGGATTCCCTTACGTCTGTCTATGGGTAATTCTATTCCAGCCATTGTATGCAATGGTAGCAAGCGATAGAAATTGACATAGATATTCGTCTCTCTTTGGCTTGTGTGATTGGCTAAGCGCGCGCATTGCATAATAAGAGCATTGCGAACACCGTTAAACTCCTCAGGATCTAAATTTACTGACTGTATACGTTTAATGTGGCTTCAATGCTCTAGTTCGTCAGAATTAAGGTCTATATTTGTATTACGGTGGAACATTTCGATCAACCTCTTACAAAATGATGTGTCATAATTTCAATCCTTAAAAAAGGATTTTTATCCTTTGTTAAAAACATGTACTAGAAAAACAATCTTCAACCCAGTTGCCCAGTTAAAGAGCTTTATTAGTCATAGTTTTGATGTTTGAAGCAATTACCTAGCGTTTTAATTGATTAACTAGCGTGCACATCAACAGCCAAAGTTTGAACAACTTCAGAAACTTTGTTAATGCTTAAGTTCATACTAATTCCCAAATTGACGGAATAAAAATTAATTGTAAGATTCTAGCTACTGCTTTAGCATGTATATTAGTAGTATGCATAGTTTCGTTAGAAATGAGAAACTTCGCAACCTTTTTGTCTTGGGCACAAAACACAGACTTGAAAATCAAGTCAAAGAAAGAAGCGTAGTGTATGACATTGAAATGACCTTAACCGAGCATATCAATAAAACAGCCAAGAAACATAAAATCGCAGTAGAAAGCTTTCACAGCTGGAGACAAAAGATTATGAAACTGGTGAAAACAGATTACATCAGGCCAAGCTCGGTCGACCTCAAACAAACTCTCATAAGGCTGAAGCACTAAAAGATTTGAAAACGATTCAAACCTTAAGGATTGTCTCTGCTACATCCAGGCATTTCGCAGTGACTTCAGTTGACAAAGCCAGCAATAATTATGCATTCGTTTGTAAGAAATTTTACCTCATCACTCTGATGGCCGAGTTAGGATTCAACTTAAAAACCATGGCACCTACTGGCAATGGTACATATATAACTACTACAAAAACGCAGTAGAAATCATAACTAATCATAAATCCTGTTATGTTATTCGATAACTATGATGCTACAATTATCGATAAATAACTATATTCTATGCAGATTTCTACTGATTGTAGATTTCTATATGTCATGTTAATTTAAATGTTGATATCTGAATGATTGCTATCATTCATATTATCCTGCTTCGTTCAATAGCTGCGTCTTAGCAGAATAAACCCTATGTATCAGGGAATGCAGTTTTCAAACCACGACAAATCCTTCATAAGTAAACACTTTAATACGAATTGCAAAGAGATTGACATGAAACTTCCAAAAATTTATTAGCTTCCTAAACTGCACAAATCTCCTTATAAATTCTGTTTCATTGTATTTGCCAAGCATTGTAGCACTAAACAGTTATCAGAAAAAATAAATAAAAGTTTGGCAGTAATCAGAGATTATTTCAAGAGATACTGTTTGGCAATTGTTTCTGGAGTATTCTCTCAACTGAAGAATTCTTATCCAGAACTCAATCTTTCACAGTTTATGACGTCCAGATTTTTTGACTTCTCCACGCTATATAGCAATTTAGATCAAGCGGAAGTCATTAAGCATATCCACGAGTTACTGGACATCATTTTCAACGACACAAATAGGAAATTTCTCTGCATTAAGTTTAATAAAGTCTTCCTGTCAAACAAGCAATATAGGGCTGGTATTCATAGTCGTGTCCTTACTAAGTCAGCGACTCAACAAAGTCGTTGTCCTACCCAAGTCAAAGCATCCGATCTTTATTCATAGTGCTTGACTTAGCTTAGTCGTTGACTTAGCGTTGGCTTTACTAAGTCATCCGGTGGACTGTTTGATCATGTTCGATTGCTATATTTTTGATGTCAAGGCATGGCAAGTAGGGACAGGATTCCCACAGTCTAAAAATAGCATCGAATCATAACAGGGAATAAGTTTGTACAAACGAGCACAGGAGAATAATGAGATCAGTTGATTATCATGAGTGATGGGAAGCGGAAGGCACCATGCTTGAAGGCGGAAGAAGCTATCATCCGTGATGGCTACATCGAATTTAAGGAAATAATCGAATCACCGATATCAGCGAAGGTGACTAAGAAGAACAAGGACGACGTTTGGAGGACAGTGTCCGATAGATGCAATGCAATCGGTAGTGAATCGAGAACCCTGCCGAAACTAACAAGAAGTTCAGGAATATGAAGTCCATCATGAAGGAGAAGGTCGCGGCCGATAGGAAAAGTGCAAAGAAAACTGGTGGAGGAGCACCATTGCGAGAGGTGAGCATGCATTTTAACCGATTGACTTCAGTGAATAGGCCTACGTTGGGCTAGGCAACATGTAGCCTATACATACGACAATGATTTAATCCTTAATAGCGTTTCATTCAAATATCTATTTTGCATCGTACACCCGTAGAAACTACCGTACTCGTTCGATGAGTGTGCCTTGGATTATATTTATTATCTGAATTCTAGGGATTGGGTTCTATTGGTATTACCTTCACTATGAGATACATTGCTTTACTTTTATTTTGTCTAGGATGGTTAAAAACAAATAATTATAATCTTATTGCGTTAAAATGTTAGATGTTAAAAGGTTAAAGCGCTAAATTTATATTTGCGTTATGAGATCTAATGATGACAATCATTGTGAAATGTGAACCAATATCTGAAGCGCGCCTAATTATCTGAAATTAAGTCCATCTTTGTTAGTGCACCAAAAATATTCTTGATTTAATATTCCTTTCTAAATTTAGCCGATTGAAATGCATGCATTCAAGTCTTCTTCACCCATACATCATCAATCTATTCATAAGAACTGGACTACACGGTCACGCCAGCAGTCTTTCTTGCCTCTGACTTTGACTGAATTACTATACAAGTACAAAATTATACGTGACATATGGGTACATTAGCTAAATGATAAATATAATACGGCAGTTTCTAAACATTATCGATCTTCATTTTTTTCTTTTCAGATCACGAACGGAGAAGATTCTTTTGCTGAAGCGTTCATCGGTAACCCTTCGATTGAGGGCTTTCTCAATTTTGTCGAAAGTTCCAGGAACATCAGCACCAGTAGGGAATCCAGCACATATATCGGTAGAGAAGAAGAAGAGAAATTCGAAAAGAACATATTTACCTGTACGTCAGTTGCAGCGACAAGTACTGTTAGACCAACGGTACAATCTTCGCCTTGAAAGGCAAAAGTTGAACTTGGAAATCAGAAGAATGAGGCCAAGTAGATCATCAAAGAGCACTCAAACGGAGTCAGTGATCTCAACGAACAAGATTGTCCAAACTGAAGAGGAAGAAGATTCTAGAATCTTGGCGGACATCAGCGACAGTAATTTCATTACGCATAGTTTTCTTCAAGTATAGTCTATATTTCTACATTTATACGACAGAAATCAGTTTGTTCTACTAATGCTGGAATAGAATAATTTTTTTGTATGCATGTACGTATTGTGTTGAGGGTTGAAACGACTTGAATTGACTATTTATACCTATAGATAGAGGTAGCAATCTGAACCGTAAATTTTATTGATATTTTTTTTTGTTAAAAGACTCAATTTATCTCATAAAAGAACACATTAGAAAATGTTTCAATTTGTCCTTCTTATATTTGGATTTAATGTATGGTTTATCTAGATCAAAATAAATTGTGTCGAAAATATACCTATGTTTTGGATATAAGACCTAGCCTAACATAGCACACTATAAAGTTATTGCTCAACAACCTAAGAAAAATAAGTCTCGGTAATGAAATTCCTCATTTCAAAACCATTGTTAACATGACCAGCCGAGATTGAAGAGTCGCTAGCAATCTCCTCGACAGTATCAATGTCAGGTAGGTCGGGCATCTTCATTTCAATAGCAATATTATGTAAGATGACACATGTGCATGGTAATTATTAAAGGTGCTTTTTCTGGTGCAACACGCAATTCACAGTGTAGAGCGCGAAATCTCTTTTTTAACTGACCAAACGCACACTCGATCTTTACTCTTGTTCCAGACAGAGCTTTATTGTAAGTTTCTTGTGCCACTGACATTGGTTGCGAATGCGGTGTTAAAAGCCACCTACGGCACGGGTAGCCGCTATCACCCAATATGATTCCATTTCTTTCAAATGCGTCCCATAGCACAGTTTGTTTTAGTATGAAACTATCATGGCAGCTACCCGGCCAGCGTACATTTAGAAAAGTAAACTTGCCGCTAGCATCACAAACGGCAAAAATATTCAATGAGGGGAAATGTTTTCTATTGATGAAGGCATTTGGGTTCTTCTTGGGCTCCTGCATCCGTATATGAGTCCCATCAATTACACCAACCACATTCGGAAAACCAGCAATGGTGAAAAAATTTTCCGCTTCTTTCGAATCACTCGAAGGCCAAATTATGAAAGTATTCATGTGTTCTATTAATGCAGAGCAAACACGCTCCACACATCGACTGACTGAAGATTGACTTATTCCGATAGTATCTGCGACGATATTCTGCAGATCACCAGTTCCAAGATATCGTAAAGTAGCCAGTATTTGTAATTTAAGTGGAACGGGACGACCTCTATTGGAAATCAACTCAAAGCTTGGCGATAACAAGTCCTCCAAAAAATGAAATCCGTCTGAAAGATAAATCAGCCGAATGCACTGTTAGCCATAGTACATGTACCTACATGGCTTGTATAAACGTAGGCCTATTGGCTTATACGTATTATTTTGCGTTGTACCAGAAGGTAAAAATGAGCAGATTAGAGAGGGCTAGTATGATCATTGAATATGATCGCTAGGTTTGCGATAGTAGGATAGAATATCTAGAGGCTTAATTAAGACTCTATAAAAACACTTGGTTCAATTCCTGGATTCGATACATGCAAATACAATTTAGATAGTTAAATTTATATTTTTACTAAACACATAGGCATGTGTATAGGGGAGACCGGGACTGGTTGTTACAATTTTCGACTTTTTCAAGACTGTGACCTAAGTATTAATGCTAGCGGTCTAATTTTTCTTGATTATATAACAGTTTTCGCTCGAGGTCCACTGTATCAACCTGTCCCGTGTAACAACCAGCCCCGGTCTCCCCTACAATGTGTGTGCTATAAAATAGTAGGCCTGCGTTTTTTTACTGTAGACTCTACTCTTGTTGTGGTAGTCCCTATGCTACATCAATAGACGTACATGTACATGTAGTACAGCATAGCCTGCTCTGTAAAATTCAAACCATAGAGTAATGATTCAAACACAGTAAGCTTACACGTGAAAACGTTATAACATTGCGAACAGAATCAAGACGACAGACACGCAACTTATTTCGAGTAAATCTGTATGTAAATCTGCATAAAGTTCGTCGTCGGATAGCTTTTCATTGAGGCAATGATCAACATGATCCTTGTAATATTTCATTTTCCTCTCCAGTATGTTGTTCATGAAAGCCGCCATCTTAAAAAGCTCAAACTAATGATACTGAGGACAGACACACCTCCACTGGGATAATGCAAGCTGATTGGTTGTACAATACACCTCCTTAGCTGTCTTAGGAATACAATAGATGTCTAAGTCACCGACATGTGTAGTAAAGTCGTTGTCTTTACTAATCATCACTATGAATAAGAATTATTTTGACTCTGACTTAGCAAAGACAACAACTTAACGGCGTCTTTGCTAAGTCATGTCTGTGAATTAGAATTTCGTGAAATTGACTAGGCTAAGACGATGACTTCGCTAAGACACGACTATGAATACCAGCCATGTTTCACAAATTTAACCAAAGGAAATTTCAAAGCTGCAATCAATTTCATCATCAACGAAGTATACATTGCATTCAGCAACTTCGTATTCAAACAAAAATGTGGGATTCCTATGGGAGGTAGCTGCAGTCCACTACTCGTAGATCTTTTCCTTCTTCATTGTGAATTTAGATACATGCAAAATCTGATGAAAGAAAAAAAATTGGATTAGCACGACTACTGTCCAAGACCACCAGATATATCAATGACTTATGCATGTTCAATTACAAGCATTTTGACAAAATCATACCAAGCATCTATCCAGATAGCTTAGAAGATAACAGAAGCGGACTTGATAATAAGGAAGCAGATTATCTTGATGTTAAATTGAAGGTTACCAGCACTGGCCTTAAGACTTTTGTATATCACAAAGTGGACGACTTCAACTTTCCAGTGCAACTTTTGACATTTCCTCAGAATAATATGCCCCACAAAATTGGAGTTAACGTTTTCAGCAGTCAGCTCATTAGATATGGTCGCATCTGTCCTCATAAGAAGATTTCGTCATGAAATCGAAGAAGAGTTTCAGATTGCTAAGATCAAGGGGATACAGCAGCAAGGAATTAATAATATCTGCAGAAAGAGCACTGCATAGACATGACAAGGTTTTGAGAAAATTCGGACTTTATGCTGCCAGACAATTCTAATGCCATAACACTTTCGATTATAATTTTGCAATTATTTATTTATTTTCAATTTAATTATCCTTTATTATGTCATTTTCATTTATTCTTTTTTCCCGCCATTAGTTCATTGTCATCGTAGTTACTTATTTATTTTCAATGTAATTATTTATCATGTTATTTTCCTTCAGTCTGAATAGCTTCCGCTATTTATATTTAATTTTCATGGTATATTTTATTTTCTGTTGTATTTGTATTAACATTTAAAGTTGGTGTCATTGAGTCTGTACATAACAGATGTGCAGGGCCCCACTCGAACAGGTCTGAGCGTTCAGGAATTAGGGGCCGAAACGCGAATCCTGGTCGAGTTCCTGCTGATGAACTCATTATTAATAAGTTTAATCATTTTAGGTATCACATTTTTCTTCATTCTTAGAAGCGTTTTGGTCAACTTTTGAATGATTCTTAACACCTGTAGAGAACGAACCATGCGTCCTTGTCAGGATCTCATAACTTTATCTCCATCTTAATCTCAAACACTTCTATCTTCTTACTCAATCCCAGCAGGGAGACTGAGTCGGCAGATGACAGGTCTGTGCGGTGTCCTGATCTGTACTTGCATTAGTCCCTTATCTATAGGTTTTCCCGATCAAATATGACACTTGCTTTGACCAAATGTAATATAGATAAAAGCAAATGTAACACGTCAACATTAGGGCAGTTATCAAATATAACCTGTCAAATCAAATGTAACATTAGGGCAGTTATCAAATATAACCTGTCAAATCAAATGTAGCATAAGGCTGTTATCAAATGTAATAATGATGATTAGTCAAAAGCAAATTTAACAATGACAGATCAAATATAATAAAAGAATCATATAGTGTCATACAGATCTTATTGAATTGATATGCTACGAAGAATGCAATTAACTTCACATTTGAACATCAACCATTAATTGAATGTCATACTGGTGAATGTCCGCAACATACAAGATGTGAAAACGATTAATTTACTCATGCCTAAGAATAGAATAAGAATTGATAACATATATGAATGATCAGGAATTTTTGAGTATCCCACTTTTCTTAGTTCAATATCTGAAGCCGAAAAATATTTGAATGTGAGAACAACTTGATAATCCATGTGCATAAATTATCAAATCAAATTTACATCAAAATGTTCTGCTTTAATAAAAACGCTGGCAAATACCGCTGCAAATGTCTAAAGTAGCTGCCACATTCCTCTGGGGTGATGACCGACACACTCTGCTCCGCAAGTTGACATAAAGTGACTTCTCTCTCCTGAGGAGCTTGATCATGAAGCTGATCTGTTACTTCCACTAAACCTCGCTTTACGGAGGCCTTCCACTGAGAGAAGCAGTTCTCCACAATATTCAACATGGGTGAGTACGGTGGAAGCCACTCGAGTGTGACTGTCTGCGGAAGACTGACATCACCAGCACTTCGATGAGCAGGCGCGTTGTCGAAAATAAGGACTTTCTCCACTCCATCGTCGGGAAAATGCTCTACCACTTCTCGCTGAAATTCTTTGAACCGTTCGCCATTCATTCCTCCACTGATCAGATCATGGTGAATTAGACCGTTAGTAGCACTAACAGCAAGTGTCATAGTGAAATTCCGTCCTCTTGTACCACCAACTACTCGTACAGCTCGCTCGCCTACCCGTGTGCCTCCTCTGGTTCTCCTCGTCCACAGATTGATGCCGGCTTCATTTATGAAGATGAGCTCTTTGTTCATCAGCTGCATGATCCATTCTGCAAATTCTTTACGTCTTTGCTTTGCCACCTCCGAATTTCGTTGACCATGCGCATCCTTTAATTTCTTCATTACGATTAGCTCCTCATACAGCATGTTCGAAAGCGTTGATCTTCCGATCGGCGCGTGTGTCGGAAGAGCTACGCGTAATTCAGAGTTTATCTGATCCAGAACACCGATCTGGATGTTGCTCCACAATGGCTACTGCGGCCTCCCTCAGAGCAGGTGTCACACGAGTCCGTTGCGGACGAGCTCCAGCTCGAGGAAAGGCGACGATGCCTTAATTGTCATTGGCTCTTCGAATGATGGCGTACGCTGTGGACCTCTTGATCCCAAGTTGGCGGGCGAGTGCAACATAATCCTCGCCATGACTATGAGCGTCTACCAAGCGCTGCTTGTCAATGACGGAAATTCTTTGATATCGCATCATTGATAGCATCCGATGATAACAACATATATTTGGTCTGTATCTGCCACTTATAAAGAGACTAGTTTGATATTTGTTCTACCTATGGTGCACAATAGAACGATAGAGAATGAATAGAATTCAACACTTGATCTGACAGATTATATTTGATCTACCAACAATTAGATTTGCAATCGATGCGCTGCATTGAATCTACATTTGGTCTGACATGCTACAAAGTGATTGTCTAGTGTTACATTTGGTTTGACAGGGTGTTATATTTGATCGGGAAAACCTATATTGAAGCCTTATAAGACTACGGATAGGATTTTAGATAAGTAGAGTTACATGTAGATTACTTTGTGCCTAATTAATTGACATAATAGAATGCACGGATGATAAATTTTGAAATTATTACTGGCACTTATCACTTTCAGTTTAGTATATTGCTTTTACCTTATAGATTGACTGTATTAAAATATCGATTAAATCAATATTGCATGTCCCATATTTATGTTAGAAGCATATATTACAAGTTTATAAGCATTTATATAGATATTTATAGTATTTATATATTATTTTATACTCGTATAATTTACTTTGTAAATAGCATGACACTTAGTGCAACAGAACCAATCTCAATGCGCATAAAACTATCTGAAGTTATATCAGTTGACAGATCAAATGTACCGCTGGCAGAGTTCAGAGGAGTGGCATCATGATTATCTCGTGTCATCGTTAGACATCCTCTTTGATAATAGTCATCAATTATTGCAAACCGTCTCATCTGTTGGTTTGTTATGCAATATAAATGCGCCTGTCGGCACAGTAGCCACTATCTGCATCCGAGGATGCAGTCAGGGATCTAAAAATTTGATTGATCAAAAAATAGTTGATAAACCAATTTCAATTAATTGATTGATAATTTTTCCAAATCTAATCAATTAATTGCTATCTGTTAGTGGCCTAGATTGCTTTTCTAATTTCGCCTCTGTAGTCTTATACTTCTCACATTTCATCCTTGCATTTTAGGTTGGCAAACAGCAACAATGTTAAGATCCATGAGTAGTCACAAATTCATGTTTGTTTTCACCAGAGTAGATCACGCAGCCTTAAAATGCAGGCGAAATTTCTCCACTCAATTGTTATTGATGAAAACAATGGAAAGAATCACGAACACCTATATGAACTATGCTAAGGGCATCTCATAAAAGTGTCTGTGAGAGAGAATTCTAAGGAAATCATTCGCTTGTCTGATTGGTCAGACTAATCGCAGTATTGAAACATAAAAAATGGTTGGTGTAGTTGTTATGTTATGGTCTACTTCCATACCCAGGAAATTTCTAAGACAGTACATAGGTTGCTTATTGCTGTGCAACGTGTATAGCTAGACAAATATTGGATCAAGCAGATTAGTAGCTAATGCTATCAAGTTACAGAAACTGCACGAACTTTGGATTCCAATTTCAATCAATTGATTGATCTGTTTTCCCATTTCACTTGATTAATTGGTTCACAATTCTAATTAGCTGATTGATATATTTACAAATAATAAATTTCCTTGTCCGATTAAATTGCAATCAAATATTGACAATCCCTGCATGCAGTCCTCGGTTAAATGAAACCCAGCTCTACTTATAAAAGCAACTTTCATCACAGCTACGTCGGTTTTTTAGAGATAGAGAATTTGGTCAATTCCAAACTCCCTATCTTCTCGAAATATGCGTGCTGACTGCTTTGCACTGGCGATGTTCTTAACATCAAACAAATTGAGAAGAACGATTTTCCAGTGTGTTTTCTCAATTCTCTTTGTACAAAATTATTTTTCCAACATTTCCGCTTGGCTGTCAGTCAAGGTAACATGAGCTCTCTCTCTCTCTCTCTTCAGTCTTCAGGCCAGGTGGTCCATGAGGCGCTTCCAGTCCGTTCGGCTTTGCGCAGACTGTGCTGCTCCGTCCCACGTCAGGCTGATCCGTCTAAGGTCTTTCTCTAACCCTCGACGCCAGTCAGTTGTCCTCCGCGTCTTCATGCTCCACCTGGAGGCCTGTATTGCAGGGATTGTTTGGGGATTCGCGCTCGGCCCATTCGGTGTAATTGGCCAAGCAGCTTCAGGCGTCACCGGGTGACGATGATGCTCAGAAAGGGTTGTCCGGTCAGGTTGCGAACACCAGCATTCGTTGTCCTCGCCTGCCACGGCACTTGAAGGATCCTGTGCAGGCAGCGGCTGTCAAATCCATCGAGGGGCTTCATCATGTGTTGCGTCAGTGCCAGAGTGTTCGTACCATATAGCAAGACGGAAGGAACGTCTGAGTTGCAGATGCGCACTTTCAACTTCAGGGACAGGCTCTTGTCTTTCCACAAATTTGTCAGTCTCTTGAAGGCACCAAGATAAGTGAAATCCTCAACGTCCTCGATTGACTCACCGTCGATGTTGACAGATGGAATCGCGTCGCTGTCGGTCCGCCGAGACTCCCTGGATACGGCCATGGCTTTCGTCTTCTGTACGTTCATGACGAGTCCCACTCTGACTGACTGTTCCCACACTGCATCCACCAGCTCCTGCAGAGCAGGTCGCTTTGATCCGAGGAGCGCAATGTCGTCCGCAAAATCCAGATCATGAAGAAGTTTGCGGCCTCATGCAGTGGTCGATCACCATCAGGAACAGAAGTGGTCCGAGGATGCATCCTTGCCTCAGACCAGTGCCCACCTCGAACCAATCGGTCAGCCCGCAGTCAGTCTTTAAGCAGCATTCGGAGGTCTCAACAACATGCGCTATAGACTTCACAATGTTGTCACTTCCGCAACCGCGCGCGTCTATCTCAAGAAGTCGTTCTAATTTTTTGTGAAACAACCTTTCTGTATTTCGCTCTAAAATCATAGTTTTCAATCGAAAGACGATGGACAGAATGCCTTCCGCATTGACACTGGATTGTACCATTCAGATAGCTTAAAAACATCTTTTCCTGGATAGTATGTCACATGTCAGCCGATTTCATGAACACACTACGTCACAATCTAGGTGAAAGTGGAAGTGACCCGTTCCGGCAGTCAGAATTGATAGTTATCAGAATTAATTCGAGAATAGACGGAAATTTGTAATAGCCCAAGATAAGAAAAGTTATCTTGTCTCGGTGCGTGCTTGTGCATTGAAATTTCAGTTTGAGTTGGGTAGTCTCCAAGGTGCTCACTAATGCGTGTGTTGAAGTGCCCTGTAGCGGTGGCACCGATTTACCGCATCGAACATCGATAGGGTAGTTTTTGCTGTACATAGGATATATCCATTAATACATTATATACATTAATAATGATTTTCGACATTGACCAAATAGATAATTTTTTGAAAAAGAATGACGCGGTCAATTGATATGTATATACATTTATATATACATATATATATATATACACTGTATATTGATGATGAATTTCGCCATTGGCCGGTAGAATAAATAAATAAAAAGAAAGACGAGGCCAATAAATAGGATCTTATTATGACAATATTTCGACTGTCTCTTTTACGCCACTTCTTCCTGGCACAGTCCAACAAAGTTTCAACAAGAGTCTCACTTCAATAGCAAATAGGCAAAACCAACCTCTGAAAAGTCAACTTCTGCAACTAAAATGCTGTGACCCTTTACCGAGTCGATTAACTTTACTGCCCAAAGATCATAAGAATCCTTTACAAGGTAGACCTCTCATTTGTGCTACTGACACTCCGGGTACTTCTTTGTCAGAATATCTTGCTGATAGACTTCTGCCGTTCTTATCACTCATCTCCACACACTTACAAGACACTTTCTCTTTTATTTCTTCTATTACTGAATTATCTGTTGATTCTAGTCAAATGTTCTTCGGTTCTCTTGACGTTGTTAATCTGTATGGTTCCATTCCATTGACAGAATCAAAAAATGTGTTCTCTGTAGTTTGTAGGTACTTTAATCAACACAAATCTATAACAAAATTACATTCACTTCCTACAAACGATTTTCAACAATACTTGAGTTAGCTATTACTTCTGATCTCATTTTCTTTAATGATTGTTACTATAGACAAGTTTCCGGCTTAGCTATGGGCAACAACCTTTCCCCGCTTCTTGCTATAATTTACATGTTTGATATTGAATCTATCATCTTTGAAAAAATTTCCTGGAAAGTTTAAATTTTGGCTGAGATACATATTGATGATGTATTTGTAGTTTCCGTCTCTCCATTAAATGAACTTCTTTTAAGTGTTAATACCATAAATGACAATATTACTTTTACATTTGAAGAGCCTCATAATTCGCAAATCTCTTTCTTAGATACAACTGTCACATTGGAACAATCTAACTTTTGTACGAAGTTCTTTTCAAACCCCTTGCATAGTGGTCATATGCTACCATGTGACAGCCATGTACCCTTGTCTAGAAAAGTCAACCTTCTTAAATCTGAGAATCTTAGAGCTCACCGAAATTGTTCACGTTTCATCAATCTTTTGGATGCTATAATTTTTATCAAAAACAGATTTCGAAATAACGGGTATCCTGATTCGATCATCGATAAGTATGTCAACATTGAGAAACCTAAGGTGAAACAACAACGAAATGATAGAAATAAAATCTTCCCTAGAATTCCATTCATAGACGAAATTTAAACTAGAAAAGTTCGAGATGAATTGAGAAAAATAACTGTAGCCAAAATCATGCCATCTTTTGTAACACCCAAACCGTTGACGAGACAATTAAGAACGACATATAATTTCCCGTGTCATAACAACTGCTATTGTAACAACGAGAATATCTGCTTTATGAAAAATACGGTTTATCAAATAAAATGCAACATTTGTTATGAATCATATATTGGCGAATCTCAATGTACTATAAGAAGAAGAATAGGTATATCAACATCTTACTATGAAAGAAAGCAATGTGTATAAACATTTCAAAAGTAAGCACGCCTCCATCTGTTTAACATCTGATAAGCTCAAAATATTAGTGCTCCAACACAATTTTTCTAACACCTATGAATGAAAGACAGCAGAGAAATATTACATCAAAGTGAATTTACCAGCTATGAATGTAATGCTAAACCAAAATCCATAGACGTATAATTTTTTTTCAACTTTTGCAGGTAAATGTGTTGATGGAATTCTTTTTTCCATCAGAGTTGTAAAAGAGACAGTCGAAATATTGTCATAATAAGATTTTATTTATTGGCCTCGTCTTTTTTTTTATTTATATGTATATGTACAGGGTGAGGGTGAGGGTGTTCGGGGTGTTCGCAATCTCCTGGCGGATTTTTGTCACATTTTTGGTACATATGCAACAGCGTTTTACACTAGAACTATGCGCACCTAAACTATGTAAATATGCACGTAGATTTCATATGTACAGCATTGATTTCATTGGATATGCATTGGAGGGCATCAAGCATTGGAAGCATACAGTTGTACAAGAATTGAAACCAGAAGATAATCCTAATCGACTTCAATTTTGTCGCTTGATGATTGAACGCCACATCCAGGATCCTAATTTTATCTCTAATATCAATTTCAGTGATGAGGAACATTCTATCTTAATAGGAGTGTCAACCGACACAACCGTTTCGTGCATTCTCGCATAAACCCTCATTTGATTGATGAGAGACCGATGCAGTTACCTGTTGGGCCATGGTCTCACTTCACGATGGGATTACTTACCTAGCGATGGAAAGAACACTACAGTAATGCAAAGCAGTACAAAGACATCCTGTTGAACAAGGTCCTGCCAATTGTGACACAGCGACAAAATCAAACTCTGTGATATCAAAAGGAAAGGGTCACCACCACACTGGTCACTTGAAGTACGGCAACTCCTCAATTCGAAATTAGATAATCGCTGGATTGGTCGGGGTGGGCCTATTCCTTGGCCTCCAAGAAGTCCAGACTTGTCAGTGTTGGATTTTTGACTATGGGGTCAAATACGAAATGATCATTACTAAAAATCCCGTCTAAAAACTTCGAAGAATTGAGACAGAACTGATGTTTCTATTGGACAACATAACCACAGATGTTATTTCTCGTTCTTATCAATCGCTTGTCAAGCGTTGCCATCTTTGCATGCGCTGTGATGGAGGTCATGTGGAACAGCCTTTGCCTTTTTATAACTAAAGTGTAAAAGCATAAGAAATAGGGCCTCAATAATAACTTATGAAAATCCGCCAGAAGATCGCGAATGCCCTGCATATATTAATGGATTATGTATTTAATAATTTGCACCATTTTAACAAAATCTCTCGACTCGTTGATTATGGGTCGAAATCAGAAACTTAAGTCATTTTGATCATTGCTTCCATTGTTTTCAAGGTAGAGACCCCCACAACTTTCGATCGATCAATTGAAAAACACAATTTTTTTAATTTGCACGAGATCTTTCGGCCTACGATATGCGTCATTATCAACCGACTGATTTATTCTAGAAGCAAATATAGCACGATTGACACAGACACACATGACGTTAAATAATGCATATGATCAGAAAATCGGACGATGCGGATGATCGTGAATTAATAGCGCGGTAGCAAATAAAGCAATGCAAAGATGATCACCATGAACAGTGGCAACATTGAACACTGGCGTGAAAACGAATGAGAATGCCCAGCTCAATAATCACACCGAAGACCGCCACACAAAAACCTGTTTAAGCGACAATAAAACTAAAGATAAAGAATGATGTGCATAAGAGAGCGACCACGTAAGTGAGCTTAAAATGAATATAGATGCAAGTATTTATTCAAGTGAATAAATAAAAACCAAAAATAATAAAAGACAAAGTAAAAATATATAATGCAGGAAGAAGAATGTTGATAAATTAAGTAATCAAAGTAAGCAGGAAATGAATACAAGTCACAATGCTGAAGCAAAACACAATAGAATACTAACGCAATACCGATAAGCAACAGGAACTTTACTTCAGAAACAGAAAAAGAAAACATAAAACACTTTGTCCCAATTGGCACTGACATAATACTCGTTTCGGTTCAGGCTGCCGAAGCGTCTTGCCCCCAGAGCCTTCTTAGCGATCCTCTTCCGCCAGTTTTCCTCATAGTCGATTACCTGCAAACTATCAAAATCAACTCGGTGGTGGAGCTCGTGCACGTGTTCTGCAACTTCTGAGCTGTCAAAGTCGATGTCGCGAACCGCGTGTTTGTGTTCTTTTGTCTTTTCTTCAACAGGTCATCGTGTTTCACCTACATATCACCAATCACAATCTGAACACTCGAAAGAGTAAACCAACTGGCTACGAGTGTTCACATTGAAAATCAAAAAGCCGTCGTAGGCCGAAATATCTTTCGCAAATAAGAAAACGAATCGCACTTTTCAATTGATCGATCAAAAGTTGTGGGGAGTGAAATGAACTTGAAAACATGATTACGTTCACTATTTTTCAAAAATTATTTCTTCTTTGATTTCAATTAAAATGTTGGAGTCTTTACTGTGCATACCAATATGAAACACATTAAGTAATTGCCATCAATTTACTTATCTTTTACCAATTCTTTATAACCACGACATGTGGATTGGAAGTGATCAAATGCATGTATTTGAGGAATGAAAGATAAAAAATTCGTCTGCGGTACATCTTTCGAATTTGAAATAAATTTTATGAGGTCATTTGCCTGCACGATATGCACAAGATTACATGTGTACATTATCCGTATTTATTCTGTACTCGCTTACCATTTGATCATTTCACATAAACTTCAAGGGTTATTGCCTCGTCTTTTGACAACAGAATGAGACACTATTTCTGTGACTTTAGTCCTAAATATATTTTATTTCTTAGCATAATGGGAGTGAGATGGCATTCTACGAGAGGCCAAATATTTAGAGCAAGCTTTATTGAATCGAGCTGACTTCATTTTCCATTGAAATATCAACTCAGCGTGAAGACCGTCTTAAACTTATGACATAGCGAGTGACAATGCCGCCACTAACGTGAAATGCCCAGAACTCTGACGAATGGTAGTAACGGAAATTGTGACTTTCTTCATGCATTCAAGATTTTAAAACAAATTCATCATTTGATAAGAAGAATCTCTTACCATTGTGCCATTGTCTTAAAAACGACTTCTATATTGTAGAGGACGTTGCTTGTAGCATATACAGTGTGCACAAGGACATACATGTTCAATCAGCTGACGTCATGACAAATCACATTAAAGACAATTGCTGTCGTCACAACATCGACCAGAACAAAAAAAATGTTAAGAAACTGGAAGTCATGAACAGACATGCAGTGAGAATCACTAGAAAAATTACGTAAAAACAAAGAGAAAAAATGGTTAATTTACAGACATAACACCTGATTATAAATGAATAAATGAATATATAAAATAATAAATTGAAACAATGGATAAATAAACACACAAATAAAACAGGAGAAAAATGGGAAAAATTAACACCATGGCAGAGAAAGAAAATGCTTCAATTCCTTTTGTACACAAAGTGCTGGACGGTTGTAGGATATGTACAGAAACTCTAAAATTGGTAAAAGAAAAGAGAACCAAGACAAACTTTAAGCATGATGACATATCTAGATATGGCACTGGACGGAACAGCAGATGAACGAGGTCGATTTCGCCCGACTTCCCTCACGCCTTCGAATCCCAAGACACTTGTCAGTGAGCCCTGTGTAACTGTGTCTGCAGTCACAAGTGAACTTGTAGATGAGACAGGCGCGACTAAGAAGTGACACGGGATCCTTCAGACGTGGTATAGGAATGCGTCAAGTGTGGCACATAAGCACAGGCTCTGCAGTTGGGTACACTCTTTGAGTCAATGACACAACACGTCGACGCATGATGTAATTTTTCTAGTGATTCTTACTGCATGTCTCACAGAATTAGATTCATCTTCGCGCGCTTCGGTTTCCTAGAAAGGAAGAGTTATATGCAGCCTTAATATCGAAATGGCACATCACAGAATTAGACAACTTGCTCCTTCTCGAATGGATCATTCGTGTATGCTTGCTATTGGAAATGGCAGACAATAGGCTGTCAGCAGAGGACACCAGAGCCAGTGAGAGATGCGTGCGTGCTGTGATGTCACTTCGCACACACCAAAACACAAATCGCCTGGCTAACATTCGATTCAGTGTGTGTACTGTCAGGGAACCCTAGTTGGCTGCGCTTCGCCAAGGAACGGACACTACCTCTGTCAATTTCATTCACGCCTACAAAATGAGGCCGACTGATTCTTTCATTCGCAAGCTGATCAGAAAATTGTCATGCCAAAATGCAACAATAAGATTAATAGTGTGCACGGTATGCATAGTGTATTGGCGCGCAGACGCTTGGATGACGCTGTTGACTAACCTCACGATCATTCGTTTAGTATTGAAGATAGACGATCGATAGTTATCATAGAAATAGATTGTTTATCTGACGTTGACTAGAATGGAAATTGAGTCAAGGTCGCGGCACATCCGGGGGAACTAAGTTGGGGCATGAACCACCAATGAAAAGCTTATAATTGCTCATGTGACTGATTCTAAACCAATGATTCAGGCGTTGACAAGTGTATCTAACTGAAAATGCGTGCGCTTTTTGTGCCACTATTATGTATTGCATGAATCTTCATTTCCATTCTAGAGATTTCATTTTTATTTATTTCTATGATAGTTATCCTTACTTGTAGCACTTTCTCAACATTCGACTGTCATTTGCCTCATTTCCGCATTTAGTATCAGTGATGATAAGATGCCTTTCAAGTGTTGTGTCCCGTCGTGCAAAACTGGATATTTAACTAACCCTAAAGGAGCCCTTCATCTTCACAGATTTCCACCACCTTCAGATAATCGATTAGAGAAATGGATTAAATCTATTCCTCGTGTTTGGCCTGATGAATACTTACATTCACTGCGATCGAATCCGAAAAATTCTTTTCGAGTGTGCTCAAACCATTTTACGTCGGATATGTATATACGGGATTCTACGGATACAAACCAATGGAGGAAAAGAACAGTGACTGGTGATGAACCTCAAAAACTGATAAAACTACGCTTAAAAGATACAGCTATACCCACGTTATTTCCTAATCCTCCTACATACTTATCTCAAAATGTTCCATGTGAGAGACCATCGACTTCATCAGCAGAAAATAGACGACTTCGGGATGCGGAGAAGGTAAGGCTGACGTCTCTGTATATTTTGAAAGCAACAATTTAAATTCATCGTCGATTTGTTGAATTACACTCTACCTCCACATTTATCCTCATTTATTAAGAATTTCATTGAAATGAAGATCGTGTTTATTGTGTATGCGATTGATGACTTCGGTATTCCTGTTATTACAAAATCATTATTGATAAAGGAAGATTTGACATTCATTGTTAGTCTGGACGGCAAAATCGTCGATGATTTGGACTTTATACCGCAACAGAAAAACAAGATAACGACCTTTTGTGACATTGAGAACATTTTGTCATATCTGAAGCACAACGAATACTCCCAAGAAACATCAAACGAATTGCGTTATTTTGAGCAGATTATTGTCAACTGTGAAAAATTACTTTCTCGTTTTTAAGAAGCTGATGATTCGGATAAGTATTCGAAACTTTCTTTTTCATTGGAACAGATCCGGCTGCTTATGCATGATAAGTTTGAATACTCCATTCAGATGTTATCTTTGGCTTATCTCATTCAAAATTTGAGTTCTTCAACGTACGAATTTTTGCGTGAAAGTGGGTCATTGACACTACCGTGTAGCAGACATTTACGACGATTGTCTTCGAGCTTCAGTAACAGTCCGTCGGATACGGACTTAGTCAACTATCTTCGAATAAAAACAAATGACCTATGTGAAAAGGAAAGAACAATGATTATCAATATCGATGAAATTCATGCTAATAAAAAAGATGTAATTTAGTGGTGGGAAGGTTTATGGTCGTGGCGATAACGCAGTTGAATTGGCCAGTACTGTCACAGCATTCTTGATAAAATCTGTGTGTGGTCATTATCAAGATGTCGTTTCATTGATACCAACTCGAAGATTATCTTCAGATGATTTACATGGATATTTTGTTCATGTTCTCACCCTTCTGAACTCAATTGGAATCCGTATAATTGCTTGTTGTGTTGATAATAATACTGTTAACAGGAAACTGTTCATGACGCTTTGGTCCGATAATCCGACTGCACATGTGAAACATCCGGTACATGAGGAACCGTTATTCCTTCTTTTTGATCCCGTACATAATTTCAATAATATATATAACAACTGGCTGTCAAAAAGAATTATATCATTTCCGGACCTGAATGACCATTCTAAAATTCATTCTGCTGATATATTTGAGCTGAAAGAATTATGGGAAAAGGAATTATGTTTACCCGCTAGAGTGGCATATAAACTTAATAGTCGAGTAGTTTTTCATCCTACGAATCTCGAAAAAACCAACGTCTCACTTGCATGCGCTCTATTTGACGAAAGTACTGTTGCAGCGGCCAAGTTTTATGGTCCTTCGCCTGGTGTTATTATCTTTTTGGAATTGATTCATAATCTATGGACAATTTGGAACATACGTTCCCCAACAAAGGGAAAGCATAAACGTTTATCGATGGCAAATCCTATTCAAAAAAATGATGAAAGACTTAAATTGCTAATTCGCTATGGGAATTTCTTTCTTCAGTGGGAACGTTCTTGTCGTCCGGGTCTAGCGAAGCCCACTTTTTTGGCAGTAAGAACGTGTTGCTTTACAATGTCAAAAATGTCAACTTATTTGCTGACAAATGGTATTTTCGCAACTGTTTTCCCTGGTGTTTTTGTTAACGCCTGGATTGAGCGGAGATTTGGCAGATACCGTCAATTTCATGGTGGAAATTATTTGGTTTCCGTCCGTCAAATCTTCGAGGCTGAAAAGAAAATTCGCATTTCTACACTTCTTAAACACCATGATTTCAAACTAAATGACTTGAAAATGTTTGATACTTCTCACGACGAGGGACAGTCGATGCTTTTGTTTTTTCCTGTACCTACATTCCCTGACATTTCACAATTTCCATCAAGTGACAAAAATATCATTCTCTACATCGGAGGATATGTTTCATGTTTTTTGAACAAAAGTATGAAATGCAGTTGCTGTAAACTGGAATTGATTGAAGATTGAGCATTCGACATCATCAACGATGTGAGTACCATTGAAGAATCGGATACATTACTGGTTGAGCTTCGCAGTCGTGGAGGATTGAAATATCCGTCTGTTTTTGTCTTCACTCTGTGTGCAATAGCTTACCAGATTTTTGGCCATCTTAAAGATGATCAAAAATATGTGAAGCATATATTCTATTCTCAAGAAGTTGCAGATTCGCTTTGACTTCTTACCGTAAATACTGTCACGAATGATCATTGATATCATGATATACTGACTGGTGAATGCCCAAATGGCCATACCAAGAGATGTCTAGCACTTGCTATACTGCGTCATGTATTCAATACGTTCCTGAAGAATTTTTCTAAAGAAGTGAATGACACGACCTTTCGAGCCACTAACCGCAAAAAATTGAAATTCTCATGTTCAGATTGATAGAATTGTGTGCTTTCCTCTCCTTGTTCATTTTTATGATATTTAGGCTAATATTCATTCTGATGATTTCATTAAGATGAATTTTGTTGGCACAAGTAGCGTTATTTTCATTTAAATATCAAGTAATGTAATCGGCCTCATCCTGTAGGCGGCAAATTTGCAGTGTCCGTTCCTTGGCGAAGCGTAGCGCAGCCAACTAGGGTTCCCTGGTGCTGTACAGTGAGAAATGCCGAGAAGAGGATGTCAAAACATCAAGTGAACTCATTTTCGTTCGCCTGCTACTTTTTTAATAATGATCGGAAGGGACAACATTATGGAGAAAACTTGTGCACAATGATCTGAATTCTTCGAATCTGAAGGAATTGCGGCAATCGAAGCACTTTGCTGGAACTCACATTAATCCGCAAGCGACGCACGACTTTATTCTCTGAAAGGTATTGGGAATTCCTTTTTGCCCACTTAATAGGTTCCTCGATCTGCCGTCGATTTCGTATTAATCACACTTCGGCACTACTGCAGTTTAGTGCACCCTAAAATGCATGTGAGAACAACATGATTTAATCAACAGAATGAATGCCGTTCGTTCTTCCCTATAGTTATAAATGAGTGTCTTTGTGTCTTCGTGTGTCTTCGTCTTCGTCTTCGCACATTACACCGAGCGCGCGCTTCGGTGTAATGTGCGTAGTCATCGTTTGCGGGAGAATGCGCCGTTGTTTTAGGGTGCACTAAACTGCAGTAGACGCGTTTCCGTCTCTTTCATAGAGGGCAAAGTAAGTATATAAGGGAAGTATGGAATCAATGGTTGATTTGTGGCGACAGCTATGATATTACTTTTTCGCCAGCTCTTATGAGCAGTTTTATTCGATATCGCAATTGACAACAAAATAGTATTGAAATATTGAATGGAAGGGACTAAATAGCTATGCCAAAACTATGAAGAGTAGTTAGTATTGCGGACGCACTGATAGTGGATACGAACATGGATAGGAACATGTGTTCCGAATTGCCAATGCGAACATGTTCCGAATTGCGAATGCGAACATGGATATGAACATGTTCCGAATTGCGAATGGATGCGAACATGGATAGGAACATGTAAATAGGAACCGCGTTCCGATTGATAGGCGAATTGAGATCATACTCAATGATTCGGAACGCCTTGTTCCGAAATTGAATTAGAGTATGTGAATTAGAATAGGGATGCGAACATCTATTTCGGTACTTAAACAGGTGTTTGTTTTGAGACTGCTTGCTCAAATGCGACAATTGTGGCCATTGTGACTATGATGACAATTTTATTTATTTTCATAACTAGGTTAAGTTATAAATACGTGGAAGTTGCTTGATGGTTAGTTACCCAATTTCATGGATTGTTGCAAGAGACCTTGGTTATTCGCTAAAGGCTATAGAAACTGTTACAAATCTAAATGAAAATATCAAAGCTGGTGATTTAGTTGAACGACTAATGGATCTGGATGAGCATACCATGAATGCTAAATTGGATCGTAGTTGGATAGAAGATTTCTCAATGCTACATTATAAAGACAGTGAAATTAGGAGGATGAAATTGGAACTGTCTGAAACGGAGATAAAAAAAGTGAAACCTTCAATTGATTTATCAAAATGTTCTAACAATGAAAGTGACTTCAGAAAGAAATTAGAAACAGAGACGTTTAAACTATTATGTGAACGGAACTGCATTAGGTGTTTTGAACGGGAAAAATCCCTTCTCTTGTTACCATGTTCTCATTTTGTCATGTGTTCTACATGCTATATACCCTTGGAAACTACATTTTGTCCCCTTTGTGATAAAGAAATAATTTCAACAGTCACTGTATATCGTTCATGATGAGTCATCATGCGTGTCTGTGATTGGTTGCTATTGTGCAGCTTTTGTATATAAGGTTATTACACTTCTATTACAACCATACTTGTTGAGGATTGTAGACATTAATAAACATGCCATTTACCACGATCATTCCTGTTTCAATTACTCACAAAGACAATCTGTTTACTAGCAAGATTTTCTACTCTGCAAATGATGTTATTGGTTACAAAGCTGATCTCATAGATCTGATGGAGGATATTGTCACATTCTATCATTGTGAAGATGATATTGAACTTCAGAAACTCTTAATGAGGACATTGACCAATGCCCTTACGCGAGTACTACGATTTTGGCTCGATGAAGTGTTCAAGCCTCTGAGTTTGACGGAAGCTATTCCACAGAGTTCTCGTTGCTATTGTGAAATGAGAACGCGGAAATTGAAGACTTGTTTGCATGATATAATCGTATTTAGCCACTATGAGGAAAATGGTGGTAAATTCAAGGTGGACATGTTTACCGGACCCCCGTCGATGAGCGTCAATGTGGCAGTGCAAGATGACCGGGACATAATCAAGTTTAGAGCGTACTATGCTAATCTTTTAAAAGTCTTCGCTTCAAAACCATGCTGTTCATGCAGTCCTCTGTCAAAGGATTTAATGTGTAATATAGAACAGCTTATAACTGCAACGACACAGACCTTGAGTGATGTTGATGACTACGACCTACCATCTGTTACCGTTTGACTTTGTTGCATGGAACTAAGCAAAAATGTATATTTTTATAGATGCTTTGCTTTTAACACAATAAAAATGACTGCAAAACGAAAGGCATCTTTTTCTCGGAAGAATGGTTCTTTTAGACCTTCAAGTCAGTTTAAGAAGGCGTTGCGAAAGTTAAACAGCATGCGAAACAATAAAGTTAAGTGCAAATTAATTCAAAACTCCAGTGATGATTTCATTCGTGATTTGGCTTTTGCAATACACAAATGCCTCCCAATATACAAGCCTTTATTGAGTACTGATTCTCTAAACAGCATTAGAAAATTTTCAAATCCAAGAAGCAGTGATATGAAAAGGCGGAACTTAGTTCAGCGTGGAGGTGGTGGGTTTTTGAATATGTTGAATGATATTGGAAACAGCATTTACAATGTACTCAACAGTCCACTAGGGAAAGTTGTGGCAGGTGCCGCAGTGTTGCTGTAGACGACGAATCATGGATTGACACGTCATCATTGATTGATGACTCATGTGAATATGTATATAAGAGAGACGCGCTTGTACTCTTTAATCACTTTCAAGCTATCATTCATCGCTGACGGTTGAAAAGCTCCGAATAAGTACAACATTGAATTATGTCTCAAAAAATGTTTATAGTTAGAGAGGAGAGCGACTCATTTGAACGTGATCTCTTTAAATTCCGACCGACAAGGAAGGTTCAAGGGATTAGAAATACCTTTTACTTCCAAACGTTGAGCTATGGTGACGATGGTTTCTACCTTCAAGTTCCATTTTTTCACAGTAATGGTATGTCTTCATCTGGTTATAGCAACATGAGACAAATGCGAGTAACCTTTCCGAAATGGCAGCAGATGATACTCAAAACCATCGACTCTTTGGCGAAGGAATGCGTTGTGTTGCCCGAAAGTGCTCCTACACATTGGAGGAAGGCGTTAGAGGAAGTAAGTGGCTATAAGGATTTACCCGAGTTCGATACGCTATTCTTGAAATTGTCCGATCACTTTCAAGCATTCGATCTACTTGGAAATACAATGGAGTGTGATGATCTGAAGCGCGGACGATACATGGGTTTAATACACGTCAACGGTCTATACATTGGTGCTCACGGCTCAACCGGAAAAGTGACATCGTTACAAATGAAAGTTCAACAGTTGGTTTATGAGCCAATGCCGATTGATAAGTGTCTAATCACCATCGATAAATCTACTTCAAAAGATGGGAAGGATGTTGAAGAAAGCAAAAAGCGGGGACGGAAATCCAAGGAAGGGAGTGTTAAGTTGAAATTGAAACGCCAAGATGCTCAAATTGACGCGAGAAGTTATTTTAATGCTGACATTGATGAGGAAACACAAATGCTGTGAATGTGAAATGAAAGTTTCTAAATGTAAATAAAGTTGTTATGGAACATGACTTGTTTTATTCTAAGCAAGCTGGTGGGTGTTGGTCTTTAAAGCTTTTGAAATTTCAGGATGACAGATTTTCGCCTATTCACTGATCGCACAATGTGTGTGGCCGGACCAAGTCAGTCCGGTAAAACTACTTTTGTAACTCAATTACTACAATTTAGAAATGAGATGTTTAATAAAGAAATTAAAAGAGTTAAATGGTGTTATGGCATATTTCAACCACAACTACATTCTGCACTTCGCCAGAAAGGTTATGATGTGAAGCAAGGGTTACCGACAACTGAAGACATCAAAGCAGGTGACTTACTAGTATTAGATGATCTATTACGTGAAAGCAAATCTTCAAAGGATGTAACTGAAATGTTTATTCAGACAGCACATCATAGGGAAGCCTTCATAATCTATATCACCCAAAACATTTTTGATGGAGGGAAAGAGCAAAGAACTAGGAGTTTGAATACACATTATTTGGCAATATTTAAAAATCCAAGAGACAGCAGTCAGATACATCATCTCAGTAGACAGATATTACCTCAACAACCTAAAGTTCTTTCAAAAATATATGAAGATGTAACTAAGAAACCACATGGCTATCTATTTATTGATCTAACCCAGGAATGTCCGGAACGACTTCGATTTCGAACAAATATCATACCTAATTCCGCTGAACCAATGACAGTTTTCTCGGTTCACAGTTAGTTTTAAGCAATGTACTTTGTTGCCTTATTATTTTCAAACATGTCGTATTCAAAGATGGTAGTCATTCCTCAAGAGGAGTATGTACAATTGACTACATTACAAAGTGCACAGGAAGTCAAAAATATAGATCAACCTATTACGAATCAACTTAAGGAACTAACACAAAAGGATATGGAAATTCAGAAGATTAAGGATCCCTATCGACGAATGCAGTTAGCAGCTGAAAACATTGATGAGAGGCGACAGATTCGTGATAAGTTGCGACGATTTATAACCTTGTCAACACCTCGACCATATCGTGTGCGCGCTGAGCGATTATTTGACTTCATTGATCCACATGTGAAGTTCAATGAGAGAGGGGAGATAATAGATGAAACAACTGGTGATGTTATTAGAAATAGTCACATAGATGACCTTCTGCAATATGCTGTTAGAGATGTAAGGCGAAAACTAGGTGCACCACAAGGGTGGTCATATTTTCAGAAAATTTTATCTGATCAAAATCTACCACACAATATTATTGGAGGACCGACTGTGAATGAGTTGGACAAGGGTCACTTACAAGATGAAACAAAAAGTAAAACACCCACGATGGCGGTCAAGCGAGAGCTTCATGATCCCGATGATCTTCAACCAAAAAGAGCTACTAGGCGCTCAATGCGTGTTGGAAAGGATTATAGTAAATATTAAGCAAAATATAAATTAAGCTTTGCTTCTCATATCATGTCGCTACAAAAGTTTTGCTGCTGTTTGAAATCTGCGCTCGAAGGTAAAGGAGAAGAGGGAATAGAGGTTGATATCAATTGTGTTAGCAGTTGCTGTGGGAGTAATGCGCGTGCAAATCAGAACAAAGACGATGAGTACAGCAGTGAAACTCAGAAAGATTTATTACGACTTAAATCACCCCGCAAGTTTCAGTCGTCCGGAGGTTCTAGCTCGTGCAGCAGGTGTGGGGATAGAGAAAGTCAAGAAGTGGTTAAGGAGTCAACCGACTTACACTCTTCACAAAAATGCGAGAAAGCGGTTTCCAACGAGAAAATATGTTGTTAACAATATAGATAGTCAATGGCAAGCGGACTTGGCTGACATGCAACAGATATCACAGTACAATGATGGCTATAAATACATCTTAACCGTAATAGATATTTTATCTCGCTATGCTTGGGCACGTGCGCTGAAATCTAAACGAGGACCAGAAGTTGAAGCGGCTTTTCAGAGCATTTTCGATGAGGGGCGTGTTCCGCAAAGAATACAGACCGATCAAGGGAAGGAATTCGAAACTCTCATGTTCGAAGTCTCCTTAAAAGTCATAATGTGGAATTGTTTAGTGTCAAAAGTGCTTATAAAGCTGCCATGGTTGAGAGGTTCAATCGCACACTGAAGACAAAAATATGGCGCTATTTCACTGCAAAAAATACACATGTTTGGATAGGTGAGCTGCAGAAATTTGTTAAGAATTACAATGAAAGCTACCATCGAATCATTAAGATGAAACCTGTCGATGTTACCCCAGATAATGCGATGGATGTATGGCTTCGATTGTATGATAAGAAAGCGAAAAACATTTCCAATGAAAAGAAAATAAATGTTGGTGATAGAGTTCGGAGTTCAAAGGTTAAGTCTACATTTGAGAAGGGGTATCTACCTAATTGGACTGAAGAAGAGTTTTTTGTAGATGAAGTAAATACAAAATTTAGACCCATCATGTATAAATTAATAGATTACCATGGCAATCCAATTGAAGGAAAATTTTACTCTTATGAATTGCAAGTAGTAGACAGAAGTGAAGAGGTGTATATGATTGACAAAATAATTAGGAAGAAAGGTCATGGCAATCAAAGGAAATATCTAGTTAAATGGAAAGGATATCCTGATTCATTCAATAGCTGGATAACGCACCAGGATCTACAAAATGTGGAGGTGGGAGACACTCGTAACTTTTAAGCTAATATAGCATGTGTCTTCTTACATATATGAGTTTAACATGTCTACTAACTTCAATATCATTCTTCCAAGCAATAGCAACCCCAAGATATTCCCAAGTAACAAACCATCTCTATACTCTGTTGAATTCGCTAATCCAATTACTCTGCATGGACCCCATGAAGTTGCTCTAACTGAAATTACTTATTACAACGATATCAGTTTGCTAAAGAACAACTATTTTGAATTACATAAAGAAGTACGAGAGAAGGATGATTGCTTTCGCATATTTCAAAATAGTCTACATGGTACATGGGCTTTTCATCATCTAACTTTACATCCTTTTTCAACATCTTTACCATCTGTCCAAAACATGATTAAAATTCAAAAGGCATTTGCAACGTCAACTTTTGATTCTAAGGTTCCCACAATGAGCTTGCAAGATACAGAAAAGGAAATCGGTAGAATGTTTGAACGAATAAATGATCTCTTCAAGCTGACTTTGAATAAATTCTACAAACCAGTCATAAAGGGGTCAACAAAATTGATGAAGGAAGGGAAGCATGTTCTTCTTGTATTAGGTAAGGATTTGAGTCATACTTTTGGGTATTCCAGAACAACTTTCTCATCAAGGTATTGGTACAATGGACGTGGGTGGAATTCGGAGAGGAAAGTCACTGATTTTCAATGTAGAATTGTGCCATTGTATGCATTACAAAAGAGGAGCATCCGAGTAAAAAATAAATTTGAGGTCATTAGAAGTGTTGAAGACTTTGCAGGAAAGTTTCAAGGATCAGTGCCAGAAACGCTAATGACTTGTGAATATAAGAAAGAGAAAGTAACTTTATTTACTGTTGAAACGGATTTAGAATTTATTGTTTTTACTAAAAAGACACCATTGGAAAAGTCTGAGTCCGCTGTTATTGAATTCGGATCTGAAATGATTGGGATGTTTAAGGGCCTTGAAAGCGCACCTTGGTTGACAGAGTTAAATGATACATTCAAGGTTCAATTGTCCTCTTCTAAACTCAAAGCATCAACAAATGCTTCATGGGATATCCACGTATACAGCGAAGACATATTGGGTGATGAATTGTCTACTTCCAGTGAACTTGTAAAAAGAGTTAATTTGAACATTGAAAGCTTGAAAGCGCCATCTGAATTGTGTACAAAGTTAAATGAGTTTGGTGTAGATTACCTTGATGCAGATGAATATCACTTTTCTTATGATCCACATAAGAAACGCATGATTCTAAAGGTAGGGAAGAACTCTCTTATCAAGCTGGATAGCGTGTTAACGTCCACATTGGGATTCTCAAAATCAACTATTTATGAAGGCTCATCAATAGGCGATACAGCCCCATCACTAGAGCGTGATATAAGTAACTTATACGTCTATTGTAACATTATTGAATATACAAGGGTTGGCGACATTGAGGCCCCACTTCTGCGCACATTTCCTCTCTCATCCGTAAGGAAGCAACTAATCAATCGAGAATTTATTAACACGATGTATGTACCAATGAGCAGAAATGTCATCAATAGAATTGACATATCAATTCATGATGATACAGGTGAAGTAGCACCATTCTGGGGTGGTGTTACTGTTTTAACACTACACATCAGGACACGAGAATAAGGCTTTACGCTATTGTGGAATCTATAATTATCTACAGGACATAATGTCAGGCATTTACAGTGGTCCATCCTATCAGAGCGGCTATCCCGTGTTTGCTGGAGGTAGACGACAAGTTGGAGGAGGCATATTCGGTGCACTAAGACGTATGGTTCTCCCAACACTCAAAAAGTATGGCGTACCATTCATGAAGCGGGTTGGAAACAGAACTTTAGACTTTGGTGCAAATGTTGCAGCTGATGCACTTCAAGGGGAGAATATCGGTGAATCCATGAAATTGCGTGCACAGCAATCTGCCATAGATGCATTAGATGATTTAACAAAGACAAGGCGTACAGTTCGGAAGAAACGTAGGAAGTCAAGACAAGTTGGATCAGGTCGAGTTACTAAGCAAAGGCGTAGGAGAAGTAAAAAGCCCACCAGAGCAGCACGTTCTAAATCAAGACGTCGTGTGAAAGCAAGAAAGCGCAAACGAAATTCCACAGCGACTGGAGACAAGTCAAAACGAAGGAAGACAACATATTTGTAAAGCTAATACGATGCAGAGTATCAATTCGGCTTTGTGTTTCTTTGATTCACCGCCTCATCAAACTGACATTATTTCCTCAACTATTGTTGATATAGTCCCCACAACAAATATCGATGGTAACCAACAGCCTATTCAGTTTGATATACCTGCTAATCCTCAAGATTATATTGACTGTCAATCCATTGATTTAGAATTGTGTATACAAATTAACAAGACTGATGGTACCAATATTGATTCAACTAAGGATAAAGTGGGATTGACAAATCTTCCTATTGCCAGTCTATTCTCAGATGTGTATTTAATATTGAATGACAAACAGATTGAAGGAGGGGATCGAGCATATCCCTATGGAGCATACATAAATACAATGACGCAATTTCAGAAGCAAGCTAAACAGTCACACTTGCAAGTTGCCGGCTGGCATGATGATCAGCAAGGGAAATTTGATGAGGTTTCAAATGGAGGTTTAAAAAAACGAATGGAATTGACAGCAGATTCAAAGGAATTATACTTGAAAGGACCTGTCTATCTTGATTTCCTTCGTCAATCTGGATATCTACTATCACAGGTTAAAATGCAAATAAAATTTATTCGTGCAAATCCTGAGTTCGCGTTAATGGCTTTTGGAGCTACAAACTATCAAATCAACATAAGTAGTGCCGTGCTCAATGTAAGGAGAGTAACAATGAACCCGTCAGTCATCAACGAGCATGCGACAGGATTGAGGAAAAGCAATGCAATATATCCAGTTAATCACAGTGTGTTAACAAACTTCACAGTTGGTGCGGGATCATCCTCTCATGCCTACCCAAATCTTTTTCCCACTGCGATGCCGAAGGCGGTGTATATCACATTTGTGGAAAATGAGTCATTTATTGGTGCTTTTGAAAAGAATCCATTTAATTTCCAACACTTTAACGTTAGTAAACTAGCACTCTATCAGGATGGAAAATTTGTTGCTTGCAAAGCTTATGAGCCTAATTTTAAAGAGGGTAAATTTGCACGTGAATATGGTTCTACTTTCACTGCACTGAGCATGTTTAACACAGATGATTCAAATGGAATTACAATGGATATGTATAAAAATGGTTACTTCTCCATTATATACAATCTCACAGCAGATGCAGATCTAGGCGGTGAAAGCGTAGGAGTTACAAAGCCTGGTAATCTACGACTAGAGGTGTCATTTGAGTCACCTTTTAAGAAAACAATTACTTGCCTCATTTATGCTATCTATGATAACAAAGTTGAAATAACGAGAATGCGAGACGTAACTGTCAGCTATCAGAGATGAGTAACTTAAGCAACATACAAATCTTGAGGAAAATGGGAAATGCTCATCCCTACTCCAAGTCAATATTTCTTGATGTCTTTTCTAGAGATAATTTACCTAATTCAATTCCTTTCTATCCTTGTTCGCTTATCATCAATACGGACAGCAACAATCTTCCTGGTAAACATTGGGTTGCAGTGTACATCAATCGCTATAAAGTGGCTGAATATTTTGACTCTCTTAATCAACCTCGCTTACATGACATTGCATTATGGATGAAT
Organism: Prostheceraeus crozeri; assembly: GCA_907163375.1. Classification (NCBI taxonomy): domain Eukaryota; kingdom Metazoa; phylum Platyhelminthes; order Polycladida; family Euryleptidae; genus Prostheceraeus; species Prostheceraeus crozeri. The sequence continues at coordinate 138,190 of CAJQUW010012043.1, forward strand.
AGGTTCTCCTGGACGATTAAGAAAGTTACATCGTTTCCACTTCAAAGCAATGTATCTCTCATGTGCGGCGGTTATGTGCTATATTTCATCAACGAGAGACCATTGAAAAATAACTGTAATAGTGTTTTACAACTTTTTTCGAAAGACTGCTATAAAAATGATGTAATTCTTACAAAGTATATTGAAACTGTTTTTGTAATAAAGTTTTTTTTATATGTAAATATCCTTGTTTTATGTTCCAAATCGTTGGGTTTAGAGGGAAAGCAAAACATGTTTACATTTCAATATGTATTTACAAATATACAGTTCTTTTCTAAATATTTACATAGCTACAATGTAGATTTCACAAATATTTTTCTCAAATCACATAGGATGGGAGGAACATCATTTATGTCTTTAATGCCGGTTATCACAATCTTTCCATTATGGAATACATGAACATGATATGGGTGCCAGTTAGTCATCTGTGCTGCTGGAAATAGTTCCACTTCATAAGTGAGATTATTTGATGATGTGACTTTACGAAAGTCATAATGATAGTTCAATTCACATAACACAGTCATTGTCTTCACTTCCCATTCAGATAATGAGTCACTAAGTAAATTTTCCAACGTAGAATGTAGATATGGTAGATCACCATCAGTGAAGCCACCAACACACTGGATTGTTCCATTTGGAAAGAATAGGATAGTCACATGTTTATCCTTCCTCTGTATCCTCCATGTTAACATTGAGGGTCTTCCCAGATGTAGATTCGTTGTCGGCTTCATCTTGTGTTTTATTAATAACCATTGCTTTCGATTGGGAATGTTCCGCTCGATTTCTTGAAGATTGAGTTTTGAGTTTACTTTTGTAGTTAACATGCGATTCACGACTTCCATCCGCTTGATGTCCTCCATCCTTAATAAATGAAATCATATGTGGTAGTATCTCTTTTGTAAAGTTTCTCCATGTGACGTCACTGAAACGGAAAAATCGATAGTCAATATCTTCTCTCTTTGGTGAACAGACGTATAGCTTGACGGTAGAGTCACACTTTATCCATACCTTTTGATCGAGGGGAATCTTCATCCGTGTCTTATGGTTGTCAATCAGATCAGCGAAGTCTTTCAGTGAAGATAATGCGTCAAGGCTAATGCAAACGCCACGATGTTTTCCACCACTATTTGTTATTAAGTGACGAAAGACTACTTTCTTAGAATTTGTTATGTGAATGCTTTGTGAGTCATTTAATTTCCATGTTCTAATGTAATGAGGCATGTTTTCAAATATAAACCTAAATTTATTTGTTTGCATAAAGCTTGCTATTTTACATCTCAACATATCGGAATGATGTTGAGTGCTACGTCTTCAATTCATAGTAGGACTACCTATGTTTTAGTAATTATTTCTACACATCGGAAAGATGTAGAAATTTCATTTTATATTTAATCTACCTATATATTATTAAGCATGACTACGCAGAAATGTAGTGATTGGTTAGTTTACTTTGTTAAATTTCTTAAACTTCTACGTCACCTGTAGCAGGAAGGCATCTCCTTCTCTTTGAAGGTGGGGGAAGACCTAAACTATAGTGTCCATATGGAAGAGATAGATTTTTATTTAACCAACAGCGCTTATCCTCCCAAAGTGAAAGTCCTCGCTTTCTAAATGATTTTGTAGTGACTACGTGATTTGTTGAATTTATAATTGTCATTTCCTCATTTGTATCTTTCTCACTGTAGTACACAGTCCTATAATCATTATGTTGTAATTTTTTAACTGCAGCTCTCTGCACTCCTTTTGCCCGCTTTATGCTACCACAAGTTGAATCTAGATATTTCATTTAATACATTTTTGGTTTTAGCAAGATCATTTCCTCAAGCAACTTTCCCGCACACTCATCCTTAAAACAACCTAATCTGGCTCTGTTTGTTACTGAGTATAGTCGGTGATGACTGTCATAGTTTGAAGAGTCAAATTTTTCACCAAAATATAGCAGTACATCCTCCAAGCTGACAGATGGTGAGGTGTACAAACATAGGAAAAAACTATCGGTATCACCTCCACAAAGCCGCGTTCTATTTATCAGTGGACATCTTTTCAAATCATTGTAGTATAACTGGTACATTTCCAATTTGCTATAGTCAAGTACCGCCTGACCAACATAAATCAATTTATTCAACATTATTGAAGGTTTATACATTTCCATACCAACTAGATCTTCATCAAATATCTTATGCTGTACATAGAGAGGATGATTTGATAATTTTCGACATTGTTCCACGCTGTTTACTAATTTGAATTTTCTCCTTCGTCTTACATTTTCCATTGTTTTACCATATAAAGAATTATTTTTCAACTTATAAAATGACTTTTCAAAGTTGGTACTTGATTGAGCTGTCTTTTGTGAATTCATATCAATGTACGTTCTCAACCATGGCTTTTGTGTGAACTTTATACCGTTGTGAATTTCTGTGATTTTCATACCCATGGATAAATAAAATTTTAATATTGAATAGTGTACAACATAATTTTCCCTATTGAATTGATGAAGCAAGAGTTTTTTAGTTGAACTGAATTTAGTGTCTGGTCTTATTTTCCTATGTAAATCCTTCATATAAGTTGAGAACATATTTTGCTCTACGGTCTGCATCTCTGGCGCTAATGGGAAATCGGCAGTGTCATCATGTATGTTTGCAGGATATTCCAAGTTCAAATCAAAAATATAGCCAATTTCACCATCATCATCGATAGCTTGTATATTTTCTTCGTTTAGAAAATAGCTTACTTCACTATCACTCAACCATTTAAAATTTGAATGTGGTAGACTCTTACTGAGCGAAGAACCGTAAAGGTTATTGACATCAATGTAAGATAAGTGACGACTTTCATTTGTATTATTTTGTAATTCCGAAATGCGTGCACGTGCTCTGTGAATGTTCGTAAAAGTCATTCCACCCCTTATTCCCCTTTCGAAGAGATTATACATACTTTCGTCTTGTATGTAGTGTGGAGGATCATTAGATGTCAAATTTAAAGCTGAAGTAAAGCTAAGATGTGGAAGGCTAACGAAATGGACAGGATCTACTTCATCTTCACTTTGACTTAGTGACCTAAAAACTTCAAAAATATCTGTCAGTAATAATACATCCAGTTTCAAATATGCAAGCATGTAATCACCAAAATTGTTACAATTGAAAGCAAACCACGCATTACTAGCGTGCTTATATTCTTCATCTGAACAATGTTCACGAGTGAGATCATTATAAAATTCACATTGTGGTGGCAGACATTTTTCTGACAATGTATTTAGACTTTTGAAATAACAGTAGGGAAACACACCCTTTTGATAAAGAATATCATCTGTTAACAGGGGAAATTCATTTCTTAGTTTTTCTACATGTTCATAAACTTGCAATCCTCTTGCTAACTCACTCAATGATGCACTTAAAAATTGATAAGAATCTAAGAATTTTAACTTGAAGTAGATTGTTTTTCCTTTGTATTCGTTCACAGGGACGCTGGCGGATAGAGTTATATACTTTTCAGCTGTTGCTGCTACTACTTCCAATTTCCATGACTTCTTCTTTCCAATTGCTTTATAGCAAACGAAATGACTATCATAATTCTTAAAATTATGGAAGAAGATGGGTAGTTCCCGCCTATTTAGGTTTAATCGAAGATTGCATTTGCTGCATATTGTTTGCCTATATCTTCCTGTTAAATGGTCGTGATCTCTTACTTTTATGCAATCATCACTAAATACAGCTTTACATTTATTACAATTTTTTACATTTTTATGTTTTTCTTCTTCATCAGAAGAAAGAGACATTGGTTGCCGACTTATTGCACGCTGATTATCATATAAGTTTTGAGCTATATTTTCTAGGTGATCCAAGAAGTCCATAATACAATTCTCTCCTTTGAAGACATAATATTTGTTTTCAAATCTGGACTGGAGAGCTTTATGCCAAACATGATAAACACCAACTGCTGCCGGTTTGTGTACTTCATTATCGATGTAGCACTCTATATCTGCATAAACAACTAAAGGAGGACTTAATTGATATTCCATGCTACTTGTGCTTACCTCTAGTTGTTTAGGCATTCTTTCTATTTGTGCCTTTCCACGAACACAAAATTGATAATGTCGCTCCAAAGTTGTCTTATATGTAAACGATTGGGTACATCGATCGCAGAAATGTTTATATCTTCTATTTATTTTTCTATATAATCTTGATAGTTTTCTGATTCCACAATAGTGTGCACGTTCATTGTTTATAATTAGTAGTATATTCACAGTTCGTTTACCAATAAAGTTGCTGCTATATCGAACACCTTTTAGTCCTTTTTCGTAAAGGTGAATGTTGATTTTAATGTCATTATTTTTCTCAAACTTAGGAATATCTTTAATTGATACGGGTGTAGAGATGTCATTCATATTTAGTTCAGATGTCCATTTACTATATGTTTTTATCTCATTCCTAGAATATGATACATCATTGTAATGTAGCATTGATAGAACTGAATACAAGAAACAGTCATTTGCATTTGAATGTACATTAATTACAGCCTTCGAATCTTTCAAACTCTTTGGTAGATTAAATACTTCTCCACCAGAAAGTAATGGACTAGTAATAACATTGAATTCTATATTTAGTATTTCATCTATAACCCAATTGCTACCCTTATTTGCAAAAGCTTCAATATGACTTGAGAGACTATTTAAGTTATCTTGGAACCATGTATCATAGTCATAAATATAGTTTGTGGATGATGAAGTAAAGTGTGCGAGAAACGTTTCATCTTCCTGAGGATTTGATCGCACATAACGAATTTGTGCTACCAGACGACCACGTAGTTGAAAATTTTCTAGAAGGTTTGTCACTAAGTTCTCTAATATAGATCGCATACTTAATAAAAAGGAAGTTATATCTACTGTGTGTGCTGATGGTGTGATGTCGTATACACGAGCATGACCGTTGAGCGCGCTTTCGCTGAGACTTACAGTTCCATGATTATTTTGAATATTCATCTCACTATTTGTATTATGCATATTCATATGCTGACGGAATTTGCTTATAGAATTATACGTTTTACCACAGCGGGAGCAGCATTGCATAAAGATCAAACTATTATTTGAAGCGCTGATTGGTACATGTCTAGACGTTGATTCAGCAGTACTAGATTCGGGTATTTCACTATCATTAGCTGAGATACTTCGAGGATTTGAATTTAAATTACAATTACTTGGTTGCTTATCACAGACTAGATTGTGTCGCTTTAGATTATCCTGTCGTTTCGTTTCATATGGACACTTCCTACACTGATAAGTTTTTCCTAACTTACAAAACTTTTCATGGCGTTGCAAATTACCATTAAGAGTAAACGTTTTTCCACATTTAGAACAGACAACCATGTTTATTAAACTGGTGAGGATTATAATTTTGCAGACTATATATATATTTTTATCATCCTATGAGGTCACAACGATTACTAGCCAATGACATTTGTTCCAATCTACGATGAAAAAGGAAGACAGGAATTGTATCAAATTCTTTTTCCATTAAGTTAAAAAGTCAAAGTAAAAGAAATTACAACTTTTGACACTTTATCATGTCACTGTGTGAGAGTTTCACATGCTGGCACTGCTCGCAACAGTCGGACGTATCCTCCATCCGAGTCAGTCTAACTCGTGAAATGAGACCTTCACGATATACGATGTGCATGAGTGTCTCACGTTCGAATTGCCGATTGCCTCGGGCCACAGAAGAGGACAATAGCAAGTTTGACTGTGTCAAATTGCGAACAGACACAATCAAACCCCTATTCTCCTCCCTGAGCTTGCTCTCCCGCTGTTCAGCCATCCGAAGTCGTTGCTGGCACAACTTGAGTTTCTCCTCCAGTCGCTCATCACCTTCTAACGTTTCGTCAAGGTCCACATTATATTCCCGCAGAGGTAATGGAGCGGGAGCAGGAACAGGGACCGGATCGGGAGTAGGAGCAGGATCAGGAAAAGGGACTGGAGCGGGAGCGGGAGCAGGAGCAGAAGCAGGATTAGAAGAAAGGATCGGAGCGGGAGCAGGAACAGGTGACGTAGTAGGAGCTCGTGGTGGTGTGAGAACTCCTCGATGTTCGAGGATCGGCGTAAAAGGAAGCCGAGCGCTACAATTTGGCGACGCCCGGATCCGCGAGAAGGATATCTCTTGAGATGCGAAATCAATCACATGCTGAAATGAGAAGAAATAATTGTTTACTATCTATATGTCCTTATAATGAGGATAGAGCAATATAGATCTAACAAAATTTATAAAAATCATACCTCAGGAGTGACACTTGACGGATTGTCCCGAAACGAATTGTTCTGAAAATAGATAACACTGCTACAATTTTGAACCACATTTAACAAGAGAAATCATGAGATTTAGTTAATAATTATGTTATGTAGTTATCGTTAATTTCGATACTTACAAGAGAGCGTCTTGTGTCATCCTCATCAGAAGATGATGTCGCCGATGACGTAGTAGACGTCTCATCCGATGAAGACTCCGATGAGGACTGCGATGAGGACTCCCGTATCGTGTACGGACGCTCTTCATTGTCCTCAACTGATGTGGTCGTAGCCGGAGTTGAGGTGATGCTAGCAGCTCTGGATTTTTTCAGGGATAGGGATCGCATTACCTGAAGCGGTAGAAAAAGATAGAATGTTAACTGAGCAAATGGATGATGTATGATACATTAACAAGTGACGAGAGGGACTTATGAAAACGACTATAACAACTGTACTTACGGTACGTGGAGTACTTGACTCTTCTACCGCACTCAGCTTGGGAACCGGTGGTAGAATTTTGAACAGCTGCAAAGAGAATTAACGCATTATTATACATTGAGGGTGATTAATTTTTATCAACATGTCTTACATTTTTCATTCGAGGCAACTGTTTGACAACCTTTGTCTTCTTCTTCGCTGGAGGCCTCTCACACTGAAATGTTTTTGAAAAGTTAAATTTACTTCATACATAACGAAACAAATGTTCTTAACATCAATCATTTTTATTTTAAATTTAACTTGTACAGTTATCGGCACTCACCTCTAGATCGCTTGATGAAGAGTCACTATCAATGAATGCTCTTGATTTGAACTTTTGCTTTCTTTTTGTGGGAGGTTTTGCTGGTTCGGAACATTGGCTGAGTACTCCCTCTGCAGCCCTATCCTCCTTCGCGAAAAGCCTTGCCAATTTACTCTTTTCATCCTTTGAGGTTAAATTGCGTCCACCTCTGCCGTTTTCCTGCGCGCAGGATGCGTGTCTGCTGATGAAAGCCTTAGACTTGTCGTCATTTGCCATTTCCGTGCTTCGCACGTAGGACCGACAGGTGAGGCAATATACGTAGGTGCAGCCCTCCTTAAAAGTACACTCCTTGTGACCACTCTTACTGGCATGTCTCACCGGCTGCTTACATGTTTCTCAAAAGTGAAATATTAAGCGCTGGCGTGCGAGGCTTGCATGACGAACCCTTTCTGTAAGTCATGAAAAGCGTTTGTTATTATTTTATCTGTTAGCAAATGTGAATATCATTTAAGTGACTATTGCATAAATATTGGAAAGTAATTCTACAGTAATTGATTTTTTTAACTTAGAAAAATATTTTCGAGATAGAAACCGAAAGTCGAAATGTTAAATTTACCTTGAAAAGGCTTGCTTACATATCAACTTGAAATTTGAAATCAGCTGATAAATTATTAATTTATTTCGAAATGAAATCATAGAAACGAAACTGATGTTTTAAAAAGATAAACATTTCTGACTTTGGTTAAACAACTTTTAATTTGTAAATGGTCCACAGACTATCACTTTGAAAACAAAATTTAAGCACAAAATTAAAACAAATTTGAAGCACACTTTGGAAATGTTTATCTTTATTTAAACACTTCATCATGTAAGCTTGTGTGCTTTATAAGTTTTGAAAATGCTATAATTAATTATGAAAATTAATAATTCTGTTTAATGATATAACATATAGTGTTCCTAACTTAAGATCCAGCCACATGTTTTAAACTAACTGGTTATAAGAACTTAGTAATGTTCCTACTCCCAAACTATATAAAGTAGTGAATAGAAGAATGTAGAACTCACTTCAGAATTGCAGTTATAAATCGAGAAAACGGAGAGACGGAGAACGAGGTCTGCTATGCACACAGAATAATTCAAAAATGAGTGAAGAACGGAGCTCTACAACTTCTTTATATATGATTCTAACAAAGGAACCATGAACAAAGACCGGATGTCATCATAACATCACATTGGTATAGAAAAACAAACTGTTGAATTCAAACAAAACTAAACAGCTGATATATTTTAATGATGAAATAGAAAAGTGCCATCAAAGTCTTTGATGCTAGAGTGGTGGCTAGATGAAGATGGATCCCCTGCAGTTCTAAACATTAAAAAATCTACTTAAGTTAAGGATTTCATCTAAATTCAAATAATAAAGAAAAAGTCATTAAGTTTTAAGAAGTTAAATCCAGACTGCATCATAAAACGCGCAAAAATCGAAATTCAAATTTCGCGCCAAATTTCGTAAAATCAAATTTCGCGCCAAATTTCGTAAAATCAAATTTCGCGCCAAATTTCGAAAAATCAAATTTCACGCCAAATTTAAATTTAATGGCATCTAGGGTTAGGGTTAGGGTTAGGGTTAGGGTTAGGGTTAGGGTTAGGGTTAGGGTTAGGTTTAGGGTTAGGGTTAGGGTTAGGGTTAGGGTTAGGGTTAGGGTTAGGGTTAGGGTTAGGGTTAGGGTTAGGTTTAGGGTTAGGGTTAGGGTTAGGGTTAGGGTTAGGGTTAGGTTTAGGGTTAGGGTTAGGGAAGCAAGAAGAGTATCTATGGCACCCGGAACCCATGGGTAAATAAATTTTCGAGTGCGCGAAGCGGACTTGAAAATTTATTTACCCTATAATCCGAAAAATTTCGAGGGCGCGAAGCGCCCGAGAAATTTTGAGGCCCCCCCCGCCGTGTATGAAGTGTATGAGGGTTAAGGGTCAAGGTCAAGTCAAAGGTCAAGGTCAAGTTCATGTGGAGGTTTATGCATTATGGTCATTTCGAGTGATCAAACTTTAACTTTGAAAATTTTCAAAAACTTGAAAACTTAGTTATTTTTGAGAAAAAACTTAGAATTTTTCCAGTTGCATACACTTGCATACAACAAGGATTTTTTCATTGAATAGGTACATATGCTATATCATTCGAATGCTCTTTTCATGCTGATTCTAATGGTGTATTGTATGACACATGTATGACACCATCCGAAGCAGCTATAGCCCTTTGAAAGATAGATAGAATTTAGTTGAGAAACTTAGAAATTGAAATCATAAATTTTTCTTCCTGCATACACTTGCATACAACAGGGATTTCTTCATCGAATGGGTACATACCTTATATCATTAGAAAGGTCTTTTCATTCTCTAGCTGATGATGTATTGTATGCAATATGTATGATATCATCCTAAGGTGAAAAAAGCATTCAAAAAACACTGTAAATCTATTCAAACTTTCATCCAATTTGACTATCATTTGAATTACACATTAATATTCATTTCAAACTTGTTCTAGTACGTTCGATGCTGTTTCAAAGTCTCAAACAAGTGATTTGAAATATATATCTTCCAAATATTAAACTTAGAAATACTTATAGGTAGCTATTTCAGAGATGAATATATCCATCCCCAGTTCCCATTCAAATCCTATTAGAAATTCGATTTGTGAAATTATAAAAACAAGATTGTTCATTTATGTAAGTGTTATTAAAGATAAAAATTACATATTGTCAATATTGGGGAAAGGAATCACTCTCTTCAGGTCAACTCGAACACATACTCTTGTCTTTTTGGGGGCACCAGGGCAGCGGCGGGGCGTGGCTGGATCTATTATGCTGAACTCCAGCGCAGTGGTCAAATCCCTTTCTTCAGGTTCCAAACGCACACATATCTTTTTCGTCCTTGTTTTTCGTGGAGCGTTACGAACGTGACTTCCACCACGTGTCTTTATTGTTATAAGAGCTTCCAGCGGTGTTTCGATGAAGCTCCTTAGAACCACGCTTTCATCATCTGATGATTCTGTAATCACGGGTCCTGTTCCCAACACTATGGGTTCGCATGGCGATTCCATCTCTTCGACAGGAGAAGCGGGAGGTGTTGTGGTACGTTCCATTTTTAATGTGATTAGAATAATATAGATAAAATACCTATGGTACTTGAGGATTAGAACCTTTGATAAGAATTGGTACACAACTAGGACTTATATACTTTTCAAACAAAGGAATTCCCAACAGCCAATCAGAGAGGTTCCGATTTTCCCTAAAGGGATATATAAGGATGTAATTGTTCCAATTAAGCAAGTTCTAATCCTCGTGACTTGAGTAGACATTAAGAATCTATTACGAATCTATTTCATGATGAGTACCCAGAAACAACTGTTCTGTTACCAAAATGAAAGCCAAGTAATTATGGGTGGATCGTTGGATGCGAAGGTTAATTTGTGTTGCGGATGCAAAGTGGAACTCTGGAAGACTTTAACAGTGACAGCACTCCAAAGGAGAAAAGGACTGTCGGCGAAGTGCCCTATACACGAGTGTGATCACGACTTCACAAACAATGCAACATTCCTCGAATGGGCTGAGGACTTCTTGAAGTTAACGGAGTCCCCCGAGGGACGTGACTTACCTTCTTTCATTTTTTATGGTTAATTACACTTACATTGTAAACCTCTTGTTTTCATTTCGCAAATTCTGTAAATGGGATTCTGATTAGTAAATAATAGAACATTCATAACATAATTTCTGATCTGTAAACGCATTATGAAAATAAATAAAATTGTCATCATAGTCACAATGGCCACAATTGTCGCATTTGAGCAAGCAGTCTCAAAACAAACACCTGTTTAAGTACCGAAATAGATGTTCGCATCCCTATTCTAATTCACATACTCTAATTCAATTTCGGAACAAGGCGTTCCGAATCATTGAGTATGATCTCAATTCGCCTATCAATCGGAACGCGGTTCCTATTTACATGTTCCTATCCATGTTCGCATCCATTCGCAATTCGGAACATGTTCATATCCATGTTCGCATTCGCAATTCGGAACATGTTCGCATTGGCAATTCGGAACACATGTTCCTATCCATGTTCGTATCCACTATCAGTGCGTCCGCAATACTAGCTACTATGAAGTAGTGAAAAATTACATAGTTATCCGTAGACATCTAGAAGACAAAAACATGAGATGAAGATCCATTTCTATGGTTAAAATGCTAGATTTGATTTGGCATATAAATTTAAGCCGGATTCACAATAGCGCGTAAATACGCATGTGCGTTACTCACATGCGTGTTGCACACAAGGGCTTGCGTTCACTCCCAGCATCCTTACGTGTAAACGGAACGATTGCTATGAAAACACGCAAGCTGCCTCCGGTTCACAATCATAGTGTGTTACTCACAGCACTGTCAACCAATCAGAAGTCATTATAGAATGACTGTGTTCGTTTTTGCTTCGTTGTTGATTCCAGTTTCATCATGGTGCCTGTAACATCGTACATAGAAAAAGTCGCTGCAGTCACAGTTACTCTCCATCGTGTGCACGACTGCAGACCATTCTATACGATTTAAGGAGGTGACTTATGATTGCATTAATGTACTGTATATGAACGTGTTTACAAACTTTTGCCCACTGAACATCTGAAAATCTTTGTATCGAATCTAGAAATACTTCATTTTCTTATTGATGACCAGTTGTGCATACATTCATTGATCAGGTTTACAGTTCCATTCCTGAATGGATGTTGGAAATATGATGGACCTTACCTACATTATATACTATTTTAGTCCTAATTTTTTCATCTGATTATGAAAGCATCCTATATGAAATTTGATGATTTTTTTATTGACATCCCAACATCTCATTTTCTTCTTACATCAGAGTTTTCCCTTGTATTTCCTTCTATGATCAATAGCAGTATTTGATGATCCGTAATGAGATAACTTATGAAGAAATAGTCAAATTCTGAAATGTTGTCATTAAATTATTGATATATCACGTAAATGACTGTTTTTGTTAGTGATGAAAATAATGAAAAATGAAGAATGACGCTCCAGCCTTAAGCTGCAGATACTTTGCATTAATTGCTTTCGAATATATTGAGCAATTAATACAATAGTTCCTCGGCTTCCGGCAAATCACTGAAAAGTAAAATCATATTCACAACAGAAAAAGGAAAGCCACACGAAACATTCAGATGCAGATGAAAGCATTTGGGACGCAGCTTTGATTTCATTGGTTGGAACATCATAGGATGTATCAATTCACAAAAGGCCTTCAACCGAAATTTGTATTATAAAGCTATATAGAATAAACCACAAAACGTTTGACTTTTGGTTTGATCACTTGTGCCAATTAAATTTCGAGTGCTATTCATTCAAGTTTATGTCTAGACGTTGCGAATAATTATCAATTAATTTCACCGTACATGTTCATCTGACATCGGTATTAAGCATTTCAAAGTGCAGTATAGACTACTGAATACTGATTGCCTCATACTGCTTCACGTTGTTGACAAAAATGCACACATATAGGGCTGATCAAAAGTAACTTCCTAATGCAATATTTTCATTATTCCTACTCCAAGAAAGTAATAAACATGAATAGCATTTTTTCATGACGGAAATTTACTGGGCATTGTCTAGAAATGAAAAGCAGTTGCCATTAGGGAGCTTTACTCAGGACATCAAACACACATCAGCAGTATAATTTATCCAAATGAGAGCATTATTCGATTATTATTGCATTAATAAATTATCCAATTCAAACTCTCAATTTCTGTGTGTCATGATGTTGAAATAAATACCTTGGAAACCACGGCCAATTCTTGGCGGTGAGGAAAACATGAAAGAAGTGGCGAAAATTCGATGATTCAAGTTCATGACAAATCATTTTTGGCGACGAAATCTCTCAGAATTTTTATTATTTCGCTGTGAATACCCCGCTGTTGCTCCTCTTGCTAATATGTAGGCTATCTTTATTTTAACAAGCTATATTTCACCTAAAGGCCTACTAATAATTGCTTCAGCATGACCTCGAAAATTTTCGGTGCGAGCAGGTGAGCCCAGCGCACACCCATAAAAAAATCATTGTTTTTATGTAGCAAATATTATAAAATAAATGTAGCGTAGTTGTTTTGGACATTTTCAATTCATGATAAATATAAATTTCGGTTGAAGAAACAGCTCTTCTAAATTGATCAAAATTTGATTATTAAGCTTCTGTTAAAGGCGTAAATAAAAATATTGCAACAAAGGTGTCAGACTCATCATGGAAGGTATTCGATTTATCTAACGGCCGATACAGTAAAACGAATTGTGATGTAATCAACTAGATCTCTAAGTCTGCCATTTTTATGGTGTGTTCAGATATTGCAAGTTGTATATATACACCTACGTTAATAATCACTACGATACACATGTATAGGATACACATGTACTACGATCCTCAATGCTCACATGAATTATAGAAGGCTTTATGAATTATTATCAGGATTCCTTAACATCAAATTAAAAACTGTACAATTACTGAAGAATAATGATGATCATCTGGGAATCGCGGACGAGCAGCGACTACAAATTGCCAAGAAGACAGATTCAGTATATCATTACATGTATATGCTAGAAAACTATAAAATTTCCTATAAATTTGATGCCATGAAACTTCGGTAACGTGTTCAGTAGATACTTACTTCTAAGAAGCAATTGCTTAATTCTAACGGTTAATGCATAAATGAATTATGCGGAATATTTGAAGTGATCATGCAAAAATTTAACCGTTCAGCAAATAGTTACCATTTCGACGAATTGTTGCGTCTGAAAAGCTAACTGTATAGTTATGGCTGCTGGTACCAATTTTTCGTGGGAGTAACTTGGTCTCAGTTGTCTGGCTATTTACACGCAACATTGCGTTCGAATAACCTCACGTCTTTTGATATCGGATCAAATCAAGCCTTGTTGGTAACTAAAAATTAATTTCATTTTACTAATTGAATTAAAAACCCGCAAGTTTTCTTTTTTTGAAAGTACTCTCACAAAAAGACTCGTCAGCTGTCACTACTTTTTCTCAAACAGGCCTACTAAAATTGTTATTAAAGGGTGCTCGCTATTAAACATAGTAACTTAGAAGAAACTTTTCGGATAACATTCATGATGCGGTAAACTGGGTTGAATCGGATCAGTAGTGAGAAATTGATCTTGTTGCCAAATCTTAATGGGCATGGCGGAAATTATTGCACCTTATACACGTATCGTCTTTACACATAGTTTCATTATATGCCAAAAATTTGACCGACTTACTGATCCAGTTGATTGTGTCAAACTGTTTTTTACAAGATCGACCATTAGACAGAGTGTTTGTCAACCTTGAACATCATCATGAACGAGGTTGTGTGGACTATGTAGTTAACCATCACTGAGTTGCCACTTAAAAATTATATTTACTTTTACTAAATATAATGTATAACCGTGGATGGGTGATATCAACTGCATCAGATGTAGTGACCATACTCGTGTTGCAAAACTTTGAGTTGATTCAATTAACTATCATTAACATCAACTTACCAGACGCCATTTCACGCACAGATCATAATGATTCACTGAACAGCAAAATTTAGAACATCGTGCGCCTTCTGAACAGTCACAGTAGCGACTGTCTGTCTGCTTCCTTACTTAAGGGGGTGTCACACGATCCGATAAGTCGGACGGACTTATCTGTCCGACTTATCCGACGGACTTATCGGATGGGAAGAAAGGTGCCACACGATCCTACAAGTAGAACAGACTTGACGGTCCTACAAACTGATAAAACCCATGAGTAAGCGCTCCCTCGTAAATGAATCACATTGTGATCATGCCGTCGCTGCCATAATCACGCCATTATCACGTGCACGCGAGGTGACATGGGCGACCAATGAGATAATGGAGTGAAGGTCAAGTATGATGAAAATATTCAACTCGTTGAATATCGCCATCCTACCAACTCATCAGACTTCCTACATCCGATCATACCATGTCTGACCGTGTGACACCCCTTCCGATAAGTCCGACGGATAAGTCCGTCCGACTTATCGGATCGTGTGACACCCCCTTTAATAAAGCAATCAGACAGCGACTAGGCATGACGTCACAACAGTGAAAGCGTAGAGTGATTTGCGTGGGAACATCTCGCTCAATTACCATGAAGATGTTGGAATTTCCTGCAACTGGTGCACTCAATGTATGAACACAGATATCAGTAAAATAAGAGCATGACGGGCTGTTTTAGGACAAGCGCAAGAGTCACGTGCGTCAACCACGCGTATTTGATCTTCACTGGCAGATGAAACGTTAAAGAACCATCTAAAGCACAAAATGTTGCTAAAATAGCGAGCAAATATTCCATTCTTCTCATTCCATATTTCTTTCTTCAGGAAATATTTGTATTAGATGCATCTTCAATATGTAGATAAACAATATCTGAGAGCCAAATGAGACAATTTCTCCACTGTTTCATCTATAAAGCCATTTTATTCAGAAATGACACGTTCAACATCAAAATTGATGTGAAAAATGAATAAAGCAGTAAATTTTATGTAGGAATCACTAGAAAAGTGAAGTTGTCACCAAATATTTTAGCCACAGCGACTTTTTGAAATTGATGAATATAAATATCTGAAAATTATCTTGGCGAAAAAAGATGGCGGATTTGTCGCCACTAAAAATACATTAGAGTAATGGGGAGTTTCCACACTTGATATATTTAAACACTTTGATAGAGGGTGCACTAAACTGCAGTAGTGCCTCACACTTCTAGCAAACCGAAGCAGATAAACAAAATATTCAATTCTGTGGCATGTCTATTTATGACTTCCAATTTCTTAAAATTATTTTTCTTTTGCTCTGGTCGATGTTGTGATGACAGCAATTGTCTTTGATGTGATTTGACATGACGTCAGCCGATGTAACTTGCATGTCCATGTGTACACTGTAGGCCTATATGTTACAAGCAACGGTGGTACTCCTCGTGATGAGAGGCCGCGAAAGCGCTCATGAGACCAAAATAAAAATGTTGAACACAGTGGCGCTATTCTGTATGCAAAAATTCACATATACTTCACTTGATTGCGAATCTGCATCTACTCACGATTGAAGGGAGTGATCCATGATTTAGGAAAACAGATACTGAAAAAATTGAAAAGTTATGCACTCAGAAGATTTTCAAGACTCCTTGATTTTTTTAAAACTAATGTAGATTTCATTCTCATTATAATGCGAAGTTGTTCTAAAGGGAAGTAGAGGAAAAGATCATCTATCTCATTTGCTGTTTCTCTTCAATCCTTTAAATATTCTTCCAAGATGTTCAAAATTTTTCAATTTTTTTGCAAATTTTGTTAACGATCATGTATTCTCAGAGCAGTTTGATATTTTATGACAAGTTTTAGCTCTGTTTTCCATTTACTAAGTGTATAAATATGCGTCCATGTCATTAACAATATATTACTTCACATTCAAGTAGCAATGCTTCATATAATGTGAACTTAAAGCAGTCACTTTTGTACAATCAATTGTCGCAGCTCTTTATAAACGCTCTCAGAAAATCTTGAGATATCGAGAAAATTCATTTTTTGTCAAACTTAGGCCACCAATCAGCTGATTACACAGCTGGTGGGATTTCCTTCTCGCACTTATTCAGAAATGCTTGTAGCTTTACATATTTTCTACGTCAAAATTTTTTCTGCTCTTCACATCTCGCCAATCATGCACCATGCACCGTATGCCAGGGGCGTAAGCATTTACTAGTTGCGAATAGAACAGACACTATTGATAAATTTCTCAACTGCCATACAGTGCTGGAAGGTTTCACAATTTTCTTAAATTTCTTGACCAATGTGGGCTGTACAAGTTACACTCATAAAGTGTCCTATATTTTGCTTTTAACAAGCATTCAACAGTAATTTTTCTCATCTCAGTTTTGATAAAGACATTCATTGACAATACTTCTTTCCCATCAAAATTCCTTTTTCTCACTAATATACTTGAACCAAATTTGCGCTGGGAAAACGCATGGAATCAGTGGTTGCAGCATATCAAATTCCCATGCTTATCTACTCCAATGCTATTCCAATTTCAGTTGTTTTCTCATTTCCGGAAACAAATGTCAGCGTGAGGAACAGCGTAAGCGCTGAAAATTCTAAATCGGGGATTAGGCTCAATTTGAAATGTCTGTCCGTCATTCTAAGAGCGCAAAATCTAGCACAGTTTTGTCTCAAGCGATCTTTTCTGGTTAAACTGCGATAATTACGCAATAGATGGAAATATTTTCCTCCAAATTCCAAACGGAGATTACGTTAGCAGAATTCTCATACGTCCGCTACTTTTTTGATGTCTGTCCTCTTCTACTGGTCCTGGGACTAAAAAAAGATTGATGTGATTCAATCAAATTTGAATGCTCTCATTTTGGCAAAAAAATGTTTCCTTTTAAGTATTAAATGGGAGCTACATGTGATTAGCCGTGACAGGTAAAAGACTAGCCAAATAATTGCGAGCGGCGTCAGCTCGAGATATTATCAAGCTATGATTTCTGGCATAGATATAGGTAGGTTGATTTATGACAAAGCATTAATGAATCGAGTAGTATATTTTTTCATTTGTGGGTGAATTTCCGGCTACAGAAATTCATGGTACAGAAATTTACAAGATGAGGCAAAGCGAAATCAATGAAAAAGATAGTGCAGAGCTATCAGAGGTCAGATTTTAACACTCTTGTCTTCTTTTAAGACAATATCAATATCAGCATCATTAATTGAATCATCTTAGAAATAAAAAATATCTTGAACCTCTGAGACAAAGTAAACATGAACGCAGCAAATAAGAGCAAAGTCTCCTCCGAATCCAACTCATTGTTCTTGCTTGATTTATATCACTGTCGGTAGTATATGCAAAACGCTTTTCTGATGCCCGTTTAAAACTCTCACCTCTATCCTCATACCTCCAGTGCGAACACCAAGGATATAAATTATCTTTGATCAACAGTGATCAGTCGCTCATTGTAGCAGCGTTTCTTCTCATCTTCGCTCTTGTCATAGAGAAAGTATATCAGGTAGAGTAGCAACACAATGTTAATTAAATCACCAATGTGTATGCAGTTTCGATTGTATTAAATGAACTCGAGTTGAGACCCAGCACCAAATGTGAGATAAGCAAATTTCTGCAGTTTTGAGGAAATTATCATGGAATTATGATAGTAATACAGAAAGAATAACAGTACAGATCTGCAAATCCTCCGTGTCATAACAACCTTGGAGAGGCACTGTTTGTTAAATTAGCAATTCGATAGGTTAATGTTGCTGTAATGCTCAGCCCAATTAATAAGAGTATTTTCTTAAGTGTGGTCATTTCACGAACTACCTGCCACTGAAAGATCAAAATATCGTAATCAAATACAATGATCATAGTTAACTTTAAAAGATGTAAATGGATCCACATTAGTATTCAGATTCAAGGAATGAAGCATGAATTTAGTGAATCATAAAAACATGCCGATGACAATTAAATTAAAATCATGAAATATCAGTTAAGAAGCACAATGAGATCTCAACTTTTCCTTGAAGACTTGCATTATAATGCCGTTCATGAAATTTCATTGACAATCAACTTAATTTCCGCTTAATTAAGATACCTGCTAGTAAATGTTCATTACTTTTGATATCTAAAGAGTTTCACATTATTTATACAGAGATTTCTCGTCGCTAGTATATAAACACAGGCATAATTTGCAAAAATTTAACTCTTTAATTAAAAATTGATCAAATATTTTTTAGACATCAGGAATGTAATCTACGCAAAAAATGAATCTTTTGATATAAAAATGTTCACTATATGCTGGCATTTTAGAGTCGACACTCTACCTGCTATATATCTATTCTATGGAAGGCGTGTTCCAATGTGGATATAATCACGGTATCGGTAAGACAGCCAGGAGATCATGAATCTATTGCATCATGGAGCATTCGAAAATGTTGTCAATTTAGTTGTAGGAAGATAACACGACAAGCAATGTATTCAAAACAATTCTCGTCGACAGTTAAAATCTTATGCAATGAACTACTGAAGCTTGTGTGTATTAATCACAGCTACATTTCTAAAAAAGATGTAAAAACAGATGAAACAAGAGGAACATAAAACAAACATTCAGCATAATTGCATCACATTGTTGTATGCTTGGTCCGATATCTTGTATGTAAGCAAAATTGTGGATTGAGAACAAAGGATAAAGGATAAGAATTGATTTAAAAAATGAAATTTCAGTCAAGAGGCACAATAAGATCTCAACTTTTCCATGAAGTTTTGCATTATAATGTGGCTTAAGAAATTTCCTTGATAATCAACTTAATTTTCGTTTAATTAAGATACCTGTTAGCAAATGCTCATTTCCTT
This sequence comes from Prostheceraeus crozeri, assembly GCA_907163375.1. Lineage (NCBI taxonomy): Eukaryota > Metazoa > Platyhelminthes > Polycladida > Euryleptidae > Prostheceraeus > Prostheceraeus crozeri. The sequence goes on from CAJQUW010012043.1 coordinate 157,682, forward strand.
TGATATCTAATAAGTTCCAGTCGAAGTACCAATTCGCTAGTATATAAACACGGTCAAATGATAAATGGGACATTATTGCTTCAGAAATACGCAATCGTGAAATAAATTACTCCTATCATTTTTCTGTTTTCTTTATGTAGTTATGGCTATCTTTTGAGGTTTATACTAATTTTTGCAGACTAATCATCGGATTTCTGCGGTTTGAATCAGCTCTTCTGTTGTCATTGGTCAGACTTCTTTATTTCAATGATTAAAAATGCTAAAATAATGACAAAAAATAATTTTCTACAACCGTGTGGTTATATATTCCTATTTTCGAGGTTAGGCCGAAATATTGAGAATAAAATTGCATTTTTAACTATTGAAATTTCTTCGGTCGTTAGAAATTTTCTGGAGATGTTAAGCAATGTGTGAATAAAATAGTGCCACTAGTAGTGATCCATTAAACGAATGATATAATGAATGATTTGATTTCAATAAAGTACTAGTATAGGGCCTACTACCTGAACACTTGACTGGATCATAGAGCCTTGTTTGATAATTTAAGAGCATGCGATGAATGTTGATTGACGCTGCACAAAACGTCTTCGAACACTTTCTGAAGTGAAAAATTGATGACATATTAGGCGAGCTTTTTGTCCAGCCTCTCATTCATCGGCTCGCGGGCATAAATTTAAAAAAATACCTGAATTTAAACTTCGGTATAGAGTTTCCTTAATAGATCTCGTTAATCACTAGAATTCCCTCGATAGTGAAGAAATATATCTCACTTTAGTGAATAATTTCAAATCAAGTTTAATAATGTACGTCTTACTTTCGGATACAAAACGTTTCATGATATCAGCACTCATCAGTCAGTAATCAGATTGTTCATCTTATTGCATCAATGGCATGTCCTCTTGGGTCACTTTATGATTCTTAGTTATCAAGTCACCTGTGTATGATTGTCTTTGACAAGAGTTATCACTGTCATTAATTGTAACGTAGGCCTAAAACTCATGGATTGTAAATGCGTTATTACACTCATACTACTCAGTCGTTTCCTTCAATCAAAATATGTTATCAAAGTAACGGTAGGCCTACCATCACTGTATTTCATGCATGCTGTACGGAAATGAATGATGCCTATCGGTCTAAGTTGACTAAGTGACGTCTGACCCCCGTACAGAGCCGCTTCTCTTTAGGCCTATCTTTCCTATCAATCGATCAACTTTCTCGGAAAAAGACCGACTCATTTTTCTTTGTTGTTGCATACTGCAGAAATATAAAAATCATTGAGATTCTCTTATTATAGCGATTCCTCATATGAATAATGTATCACGAAAGAGTGTGTCAATGGTTTTTTCCTGCCATAGATATAGCTGATTTTTTTGATCTTTTTCTATGGCTGTGCAATTCCTATGTCTATAGCCCTTAGTACAAGATTATTTAGAATCCTATAAGTCTATGATGACATCGTCCTAGGATTGATAAAATGATAATTGATGATTGATAATATGATAATAATTGATAACATGATCCTGTGAGATCCTCATCGAAAGAGCTCAAGATAGCGTGTGTGAAGTTGGCGGGACCACCAACTGGAACCACTATTTACGACAGCGATGAAACAACATATTCTACCCGAAACAACTTTTGCTTTATCAATTTTAGCTTCCTGATAATAAATCTGGGATCATTTTCCACAAATTAGCAGTCGTTATTGAGAAATTCAAGTTTGAAGATAAAAATGGTTCCGCTTGGTGGTTTCGCTATCTTCACACACGTCTCAAGATAATATTATATCAAATTATTTTAATATTGTTTTAATTCAATTTAATTTATTTTAGTTTCATATGAATCTCATGAATTCATTTTCATTTTCCTTTTAGGCTGTTTTTAATTCTTGAATATGATGTCATTTTGTCATAGAAGAAAATTCAGCTTACATGTATTTCAATAGCACTTTTCATCTTTGCTACTGCACTACCAGAAAATATACGCTGAAAGATTGCAAATTCATAGTCTAAAGCTCAATTCAATAACATTCCGAATACAGTAAGATGTGCGCTCATATCGCTCATGCTACTTTACATATCAAAACAGTCCTTGTATATTCTTACATCAGATAGAAGCACGTTTCAACAATTTTGCTGAAATGATATTTGATGAGAAAGAGGAGGAAGATTGACTGTCAATGTTAAAGTCACATTCTTGTTTGATTTGTCCCATGGATAGCAAGTGGGCTATCGTAACCGGCTTTCTCGTAACTGTATATCGACCTCTTCGAGGCCAGCGACGCAAAACAATCCCTCTGCTGTTCAAATCATTCTTGGATCTTCTTTGATCCAAACTCTCTTCGTTCGAATATGAACAATTTAGACCAGCTACATGAGGCCTGCGACAACGTACCACTTCCTCAGTTTCGGACTGATTCAAATTATTTTCATTATGCGAATCTATAACACAGCAGTTGAAAGCCACTGACTTCTGTCGAAGAGGATTGTCGTAGGCAAATCGTCCCCCGATTGAATCAATTGATTCCCCCATTGATTGCCGCTCAGTCATCGGTTTTATGAAGCTGGAATTCGATAGCCGAAGTCCCTCAATCGTCGACACAGTTGCAAGTTGCCTTTGAGTGCTCAGAGTTGAAAGACAATCTTGACCGCCAAATGATTCACCGTTCGACGCAATTACCACTGGAGTAGATGATCTCCGATTGCCTTCCTCTTTATTCTTCCGTATGGTCATACACCGCAAGACGAACAAATTCATTCCACAGCAAACGATGGAATGTCCAAAGAATATGAATAATAAACTAAATGCAACATAGTCAGGCCGTTTGCCCATGCTGTTATCTCGCTGCAAGGCAACAAAATCACCGAATCCTATGGCGGTCAGAGTAATGACACAGTAATAAAAAGACTCTAAGTAGGTCCACTTTTCATAATGAGCAAATGTAGTGGCTCCGACAAATAATAAAAGTCCAATCATATTGGAAATCACGAGCATCAACGTTGTTGTAGAAATTTCTTGACTTTTGAATCGTAATAGGCGTTTGACACGTTTTAGAAGTAGTATGATGAGATTATTCAGGCGTTCACCAATGCTGTGGAACATGATGATATTCAATGGTATTCCTGAAACGGCGTATAGGATACAAACTAATTTTCCATACGGTGTCTTCGGTGTACTGTGTCCATATCCTGCAAGATAAAGAAAAATTGTTACGAAACTTATTGGCAAACTTTTATGTGGTCTAAGGGCCGAACTCAAGAATTTTCATGGAGACTTTTGTTGGAGACCTCGCTTATAATGTAGCCTTATAAAATCGAGGCATTTTCAACTTTTAGGGAATTTGCATTAGGCTAATTCTCTCAACCCTCGACCCACTGGGGTGCTTTTCCGAACGCGCCCCACTGCTGATCTCCCAAACTATAGCACCAATTTTGCCAAATCACACGTCAATCAAATGGGGATTGAATGTGGATTCAGAAAACAATATTACTTTTATTTTTAAGGTCATCCCTGGTTGAGGTGAAGGTCAAATGTTAAAAAACGCCAATTTTTGGCAAATTTTCATTGGATCACTATTTGAAATGGACAATTACAACAAAAACTAATAAACCATGCATTAATCGGAAGATCTGGCTAAGGTGGTTAATAAAACGATGATTATTAATCGCTCTGACATTACATCAATGTGCTAGATGAGGTCAAAGGTCAAATGATTCAAACTTTTAGTTCAACTCAAATATCATGAAAATCGCACATTTTAGCATTTAGTTTCTGCAGGTGAAGAAACAGCCCAATTCGGTGAACTTTTATCGAGACACTCAGGCTAAAAGTAATGCAATTCTGAAAATTTTCAATGCTTGCTGATTGGATGCAGAAGTAAAAATTACAAAATAATAAAAAAATCATATTGGCATATGTGAATATCTTTATACTGATAGGAAGAATACCCTTATGTAATCTCGCCTTATTTCATCAAGAAATGATGCGGCAATATACATTAGAAGTGAATATGTACCAAAATCAGCAAAATATTCCAAACAATCAAATTTTAAAATGGCTCTCACGCCAAAACTATTGTGCCAAATTTATTATCCTTATGTCAGAAGTTGTATAATGCGTAGAAAGTAAGCTACCAGAAATCTGGTAACCATAGCTTGCTTGGTTTGAAAGATATTCAAAGTATATTCGTCAGGGGGCGAAACCCCCTGTGGGACGAGGCTTGATGACTGCTGGAATGTTACTGTCATTGTAACAACCAATTTTACAAATATCATTTGTCGTTTTCGTTGTTCTGAATTTCATGCAAACATTTTCATACTGCTCTTCCTGTTTAAATAATCTTTCATGATAATTCTTCACTAAAATATTTTACAGACTTGTCAATTCTTTCTCTAGATGGTATATTGAAAACTCTTCATAGTCTAAGTATACAAGCGTGTTCTTCCACAGTTTATTATAAAGGAGGACTACTGCTTCATGGATCATTCAAACATTGAATAGTTGCTTAAGTGGACTCTAGCATTTCTATATATTTCTACTTTTTCTCTTACATTGTTTGAATTCTAAATATTCTGTATTAATACGAGTGTCATGTGATATTTAATTAGCCACTACATATATTTTTAAATAGCCATTATATGTATTTCGTTTCCTGCTCTGTACTGGGGTAAGTTACTCTACAGGCACAGCATATTATTAGTTTTAAGTTATATTCATTCGCTCTTGACTTTAAGCTACCTAATCATTTACGCGATACTTTGTTATCTTCCGTTTCCAGGATTCTTCGAATTTTTTAACTTAATTAATCAGTTGATAATGGTTACTTTACTTCTTTAATTTATCAGTGGAATTGCTAGACGAATAAACAAACGCTATAAAGCAGTTGATAGTCGAACAGAGTGTTAGCATTTGATTATGGTTAAAACCCGAATTCGGATGTGGACTGCACCCATCTAAAGAACATCCGAACACATTAGTCTAGATTTTCTTTCTGTTTGTGGTCTCCGTGACACAGTGGTTAAGTGCTTGTCCTAGTGATCTTTCGGTGCAGGGGTCGAGCCCCTAAAGTCAGTGGAAGTCGTCAGGAAGGGCATCCGGACTTGAAGTACCACATCGCTCCACATTAAAGTCTGACTATGCCAGCACCGTCCAAGCCCCCAGTAGGTGGGAGTGGTGACATCAAACCATTCATCATCATTGTGAATATTAATTTGATCTGCATTATGCTGCATGCGACGTGCCTTCAGCTTTCGTCGATAATTCGTGATATGAAATATTTTCATGACTTAGTTGGAGTTCACCACAACACAATGCCATGACTGTGAACTTGTATTAAATCTAGATCATCTTGCTGACAGCTATATCGCGACGTGTTGAACACAATCATCTAAGTTAAGTACGTCTTGACAGCTTAACTATCTCAATGATGATTTTATGTTGAAATGCAAAATTCGTGCGTGTTGCCAGAAGAAAGCAGAACCAGATAAAGTTCAGAACTTAACTTGATGAATGTGCATTTATTCGATGTTTAATTACTTGGAGTCGGAGACTGTCTCTCACTGGCTGAAAATCTCTTAGATAGACTCACAAAATGCATGAAAAAGTCATGAATGTGTTTGTAGTTCATGTATACTAATTAAGTTGTAACTCATCACTGCAAAAGGATATGTTAATACGGTATATGATTTGTAAGAAAAGTAGCTGAATGTACAAAGATTTAGTAAGCACTCTAGTTTGGAAATAACAATGAAAATAAAATGCATTTTTGCTTCAGCGCACAAACAATACTTTCCTTACTGAAATATACTTTAATCAGATTTAAAATAAACTTAGATTTTCTCCATTGGATCTTGCGTTGCGATTTTATGCAAAATATGATCTCGGAATCTAGAAACGAAGATAAGAAAATAATGCATTTGTGCGTCGAAAAAATTAATATTGTTAATTTGTTATTACTATTTGCCAACTAAGATGAAGCGCATTGACAAAGTGCCAGTACCGTACGCAACAATTAAATCATTGAAAAATCATTCTTTATCATCGTCTGTAGCATGAATCATGATTAGAAGTGTGGAATGCATTCAAACAATCGATTAGCACTCCAGTGCCTTTGATATGCACTAATTGCATAACAAGAATCTGCACCGTAAAAAGTAATCAAATGCGGAATTCATATGTGGTCACACATGAAGTACGGTGAGTGGCATGAAATATTTAGGTATCAGTCGGCATAAAAATTTGAATGTCAAATAGGCGTATACTGCTTAACAAAAGGAAATCTTGATGTATTCAACAGCTTAAAATCAAAATGTCCTGGTTTTCCTGCGAACTAGATGACTAGATAGCTGATTGCATTCAAAATATCAATACTACTGAGTAAAAATGATTTTCTGATGTTTATAAAATAATTAGATACTAAGCGGCATCCTCAGTTGAAAAATGGGAACAGACCTGAATACCCTCCACTTCATCAAATATCGAGAATTATCAGCAGGTTCAGTTCACATCTTTCAACATCGACACAACTTCCTTTTCGGGACTGCAGCCATGTCCGGACAATTCTGAGAGACACAATTCGCATCTTCTCCAGAGAAGTTTCGACGAGTATTCATTAAATATTACTTGAAAGCATTACTATCAACTCACCATAGCTAGCGCACTTGTAGTAATTAATAAATACTGCTTTTAGAAACACTGCGCTCACTAAATCGCAGTGTAAAAAGTAGTATTCAGTCGAAATTTGATATAATTTTCTGAATACGTTTCTGAGTTTTATGACAAGATTTTTTGTCATTTCTACATTATAGCAATGTTAATACGATGTCTATACGACATTGAAAATGTGGAACGAGCGAAGCGAGTATAACATTGCTATTGCGTATTAACGTTGCTATTGCGTATTAACATTGCTATTGCGTATTAACATTGCTATTGTTGAATATACTGTAGACATCGTGATGAATCATACAAATTACATTCAAAGCAGATCATATCAACGAATCAGGCCATAGATTTTCAGAGATATGTAACAAAGATAGCCATGAAATGAATATCTTTGGCATAGAAGTGCAACTCATCAACGACATTTAGCTAAAATTGATGGCAAAAAAGTAATGTTAAATATCTAATGTTAAACGGTTTCAATCATAGAAGTAGATAATAGTACATGGTATTATTAATGGTATTTCTATGGTATTGTCAATTTCTATGGTTTTAAATCATTCAGTGCTAAAATCTATGTCAGTGGATTAACATAGAAAATGTTAAATTTTTAATTGCATTGACTAGATACAGACATATTCAACATTATCAGATGACAGAAAAATTACTTACCAATAGTTGTAATTACTGTTGTAACAAAGTAAAAAGATCCAGCGAATTTCCATTGACTGCCGAATTTGTAGGATTTCATTTTTAAGATAAAGTCCATCATATCATCAAATTCTGCTGTTGTAAAATTATACTTCAACATCCAATATTCTCTCTCTTTGAGGAGCTGACGATAAAGCATTTCTTCTCTCTTTGATTCAAGAGCGTCAAAAATTGCTGCCCCAACCATCAGGTAAGTAAATACGCTCACAATCAAGAATAGAGTGCGAACATTCTTCCTTTTCATCAATGTTAAATGCTGAGGAGACGGATCCTGTGAAGAATATTAAAGAGATATTTACCATTTTTAAAATATTCATCGCAATGTAATTGCTATTTAATGACTTTGTCAATTGATCAGACAGTTTCGAGAAAGCAAACAAGTAAGACCTAAATTGAATATCAGATGAATTTTAATTAATTGTTGTCCAAATGTTGGCGAATTTTTCAAGTAGAAGCATTTGGCTTTCATTTGGCACTTTTTCAATCTCAAACATCGTCAGATAATATTTCAACATTACTTAAGTACCGGTAACTCAAATCGACCTATTCCTAAATGTCCAAATTTATCTATATTCGTGTCAGAAAGGCTGCTTCATTGAAATCATGTATTTGAGAGACATGTGATCGTGTGGCACGCAGGAAACTCCCGAAATCACATATGCCAACGACTTTTGAGTGATATCAAGCCCCTGTTGATCGAAAAACATGGATATTTCGGATAAGTTGGTACACTTTTCTTCAAACCCTCGGAAAATCCCCACTGTTGCTTGAGACTTCTTTGATGTCAGCCGATTGTCATACTTATCTGTAGAGGATTCAATTTAAATTAAGTTTAAATTAAAGCTTGCTCCATTACTTCCTTTGCGCACTGTAAATCATGCGCTACCAAACCGATGAAATGCTTTATTTCCATTCACCTGATAGCGTTGTAAGTGTCTGGTAGCAAAACTACCGGACCTGTGTAGTGTCTAGCAAATGCTTCTCTTTCTTCTCATCGCATAAATTCGTCAAAAGTTACATGGTACCATAGAGTAAATATGTTAGGTAGAGTGGTAACTCCGCATTTATTAAATCCCCAATGTGTATACACCTTCGATTTTATTAAATGAACTCAAGGGAGATACAGGTGATATTGTCACCAAATGTGAGAAATGCAAATTTTTGCAGAAATTACAACTGAATTGACTGATCATTACGAGTGCAATGTAGAAGGAATGATGGTATTTCACAGATTCTCATGACTTCCTTGGAGATTCAATATGTTTGTTAAAATGGCAATTCGATGGGTTCCTATTACTTTCATGCTCAAACTCAAGAGTATTTTCTTAAGCGTGATCATATCACAGACAACCTGCCACTGGCACAGCAAAATCACATAATCAAAGACAATGACTTCATTTAACTTTAAAAGATGTAAATGGGTCCACATCACTATTCAGATTCAAGAAATGAAGCTTGAATTTAGTGAATCATCAAATCATGCCGGTGAAAACTGAATTAGAAACTTGAAATTTCAGCCAAGAAAGCAAGAATAAGATCATGATTTTTTCATGAAGACTTTCATTATAATGCAGATCATGTAATTCCCTTGATAATCAGCTTGATTTCCGTTTAGTTGGGATGCTTATTAGCAAATATTCATTCCTTTTGATATCCAACTTGTTTCATACTACTTATATAAGAGAGTCATCTCGGTAGTATATAAATTGGCAGATTTTGACTTTTTTCAAAAGTGCTCAAATAATTTTTTGGACCACGGGACCGTAATCTCTGCAGAGAACTGAATCTTTTCATACAAAAATTTTCACTGTATACAGATACTTTTTGAGTCGACACTCTACCTATCTGTCCCTACTCTATGCATGGTACTTTTTACTGCACTATAAGTATAATAAGATATTAACATCTAAAAATCGAATTTGCAACATTGAATTCGATTATAATCAGGCTTGCCGTTGGGATTGGGATCGATTGGGTTGGGATTGAGCTGCCAAACATCCACCTCAATCCCAATAAGCCCTCTCCCAACAAAATATGCATGTAGTCGTTGACATTAATCAGTACGCTACAAATGTGTTCAGGTTGTACTGAGCAGTTCATTTTGCTGTGTGTTCAGTCTGACCTTGCCTCTCTCGAATTTGAGCATTGAGAGCTCTTAGTGTGATTCGCACAAATTGACACAGTCAGCTTTAACCCTACTCAATGGCCTTTACTTTCCTAGTTGCTAAAAATGGTGACTTAATTCGGAGGCCTTCTTGTTCCTCGACTCGTGCTTTGCGCATGCGTATGAGACACTGATTGAAACGGGTAATAGTATGACGCTGTCACAGTGTCACACAGCGCAGGGCAATGACTTCAAAAAGAGCCCTTGTGGCGACCTGTCTATTAACACTGCATTATCCGATATATGCTGAATTAATACCAAGTGTGTTTGTAGCTCGTACATACATGTCAGCTATACACGTAGGCCCCTAGAGGCTTTGAGGTGAAGGCAGTCTCGGTCCAAAATTTAGCCATACAGTAGGCCTATTATACATAGTTTTGTAAAATCAATTAAAGCCCCTATTACTATTAAGGCCAATATAGTCCTAGGCCTACGTCCGTGGCTTTCGTCAATTCAAAAAGTATCACATATGGTAGGCCTAAGCGGTAGGCCCCGATGCAGCTTGGGGTCAACTTGCGTACGTTTTTAGCTCTACAGGTGGCTATTGGGATTTCTGTTGGGATTGGCGGGAAATTCATCCAAATGGTAAGCCTGATTACAATTCTTGCAAAGTGAAAGATTTTTGTAGATAAGTATCACGCACAGAGAAATGAACAATATGAACAATTTTGAAATTAAGATTATAATATACATATCCGGAATGACAATCTATGTTAACTTCAGTTGAGTTATCTTCAGTTTGAGTTTTTTGTTCATTAGGTTTATTCATTACTTCCTTTCATCAGTTCTAAATATAAAAAATAATGATTTTGATAGTGATTTTAGTTTGAATAATTGAAAAATGATGGATTTTATATAACATATGCCGAAAGAATTTCAACATGTCATGATTAAATCCGATTTTCATCATCGAAAATACGAATGCGTCAATTAATTTGAGATATGTGGTACTATTTAATTGAGATAGCATGGACACTTGAAGATCGGATGCAAAGTACGGAAAATCGATCACGACTTGCGCTTTCTGATACGGTGTGATATTTAAAATCATTCCTCGTTTCACTTCTGAAACGCAAATTATTTTGATTGAATTATTAGAGTTACATTAAACCAAAAAGGGAAAGGACGAATTTCTCTGAAGAGCACATTTGGTATCTAATTTCATTCCGCGAGTAATCAGGAGCATATTAATAGACATAGAAACTACCGTTTTGACATTGTGTTAGTCCAGAACAAGCTTTTTAAAGTCAGTTTTGATAAGGTAGCAGGTTTTGATAAGATAAGATAAGACGCTAGGCTAGCGCTGCGGTAGTGCTTGGTACCATATTAATAATGCTAATAGCTATCTTGCCGCTTGGTTGGCACCAAGTCATTTTCTATGGTAATTGCCAGCAAGCACATGACCATGCTAGCTCAAATGTTAGCTCTCAATTTTGAAAATCATGGTCCATGAGATTTACATAGCTATTTCTTCAATGACAATCTTCGGTGGATAAGCTTTAAGCTTTTTGTTGCCACACTCAAGATTTTTATATGAATTTTCCGTTTACAATTTAGATACGTGGGTAAATGGCAATTTTTTGAGATTGAGAGATTGGAAATAATACTCCTTCGATATAAGTTGAAGGAGTATTATTTGAAGCGGTGTCCTCAAATAACAGAAAAGCTGTGCTGCATGGATATCTAATCAACCACTATGCAGTGATATTTGACTGATAGACAGTACAGTACATTGAGGTGTAGCACATACTCCTCTGTTTACTTGGTATTGCTGAAAATATTGCCACGGATATCTGCACAGTGATGTCAATTATTCTCGCTGTGCTAGACATGGAATTGTACAAGGTTAGTTGCTACTAAGCCCTGACTATTGATACCATGCCTTTTCTGCTAGAAAAAGCGACTAAACTATGTAGCTCTACCCCTAGCTGATTCTGTGACACTTGCTAGCTTTGTCAATACTGCCCCTGGTTCTAAGTTTTTTATGTAGCTATATCAATACATCAAATGAATGTTTAGATGAATAATCAATGCAGGTGCCATGTAGTACAAAGGCGGAGTACATTTTTGCTGTTGAAATGTTAAAATTGTGAATACATGTAAGACAGCAAAGGAAAACAATTTCTCTTCAAGAAGGTTGTATTATTTGCATCCAATGCGTCATAGAAAAATACAAAATGTAGTCAGTTCAACAGCCCTCTCAATTTTGTTAAATATACATGCAGTGACATTTAAAAATACATGAAGAGCTATGTGACTAAAACTGATATTTATAACCTATTGATAGAGCACAAATCAATACTTTTTCATTTCTCATCGTTACAAAAATCTATTTCCATTTCTACTCAGGAATTGTTGCTGAGAAATTTCAGATGGATGGCAAATTTATGTGGGTATTTACATTCTATCTTTGTTTACTGAAATAATGTCAGGAGCAAAATATGATGACGGGAACTCTGAATTGTCTGTATTTTCATTGTTTTCACATTAAGACATAATTGATTGAGCAAATACCCAATGATAAAAATGTATATGTACTTCATTGAATGATCAGTTTTAGACATCAGAATCTTAGTAACCATCAATTATGGATAATAACATAAGTATGTGTAAAACGTGCTCCATGAAGAGAAATCATGAGATAGCCCATCATATTGTCATATTTCTATAAAAAGTAGGATTTTGAAGCAAATTATAGTAATTAAGGAGCAAAGATAAGCAGGAGCCAATACTGAAAAAAATAGTTGCAACGAATTTTTGATGATGCATGATGCAGTCAAAGAGAAACTGGCCAAAGGTTTTGGTTGAAAATCACTTCACGTTAAAAATACATGTATATGTCTCTTTACAAGACAAACTTTAGTCGTCCAGCTCCTTCTTGCGATCCATGACAACGAAATATCGGCTACTATAAAGGACTATGAAGGCTACTATCGGCCTTCAGAGGGCGCTCGAACTTTCATGATCAATAGTCGGAGGCTAGACAGCCGGTGTCAGAGAGTTTATCGTATTATATCTGACTTGGAATGCACTTGCTGTGCAATTCAAAACTATTCAAAACTTAAATGAAATACACATAGACACCGTCAGGTCCTCGGACTTTTGTTCAACCTTGAGACCACCTCAAAATTCTTTTTATCCTGGATATGTGCAATGCTGAACGGTTTGAACACTACATGATTTAGCAGACTTTCTTCGTTGAAGCAAAACTAAAACAACGAGTCCAATTTTTCTGTGGCTTCTTGTTTGTCTTTCTATTTCGCTGTTACTTGTTTCATGAAATGTCAGCATCATTGCATCAAAGTCCTTCTTTTGACATTATCTTCTGTAAAATCTGATTTAATTTTTTTTATTTTCCAAACACCTATAAGTAGTACAAGCAATGAGCAACAGACTGATTTCCCGACAACTGCTCAATTGTGAAATTTTTGATATATTTATTTATTTCTCTTTTTCTTCAGCGAACTTTTTTCACTGTTCATTCTAAGGATGGACACGATGACTCTCAATTCCTGAAAACCATTGCAATAACATTCTGACCATGTGAGTTTTGGATGCGATATCGCAGGGTCCAATTTTATATTATAATTTGTTCTACATTTCCTTGATTCATTTTGAAATGAATAGCATGAAATTGTATTAGTCACGTAAAATTTGATGCAACCTAGTCATGGAGAGACAAAAGCTTCTATTTAACCCTTGATCCTGTTTTTAAATCAAGAGTTATGATCAAGATATAAACAACACATGCTTTCCCTGTTTAGAACTACGAAGACCTTTTTTTGAAGGTTTCAATTTAGTAGGAGCCTAATGATTGCTCCAACTTTCAGACAGTCAATCCAAATAGGCTCTCCCTGCTTTTTTTAGACAATTTATTGAAATTAAAATTAAAATAAAAATATGAGCGTTAATAACCCAACGTTTCGTCTGCCACGGACTTAGTCATGGGCAACAAAGTCCAGCCATTAATACAATGGGTTTATATACAGCTAGTGACAGCTCGTCAGTTCATGCTTTCGATTGAGTGTCGGACCATACGATTTAATATAGTTCGCTTCAGTGATCCTGGTAAGAACAGGGTCGCTGAAGCGATCAATAAACTCAATAATAAAATCTTCTAACCTAAGGGTCAAATTGCTATGAAATTGGTCAATATGATCTGAGATGGCACTCTTATTATCTCCATTTGAAACGCTTCTACGATGTTCAGCATTACGGTCAGCAAACGGGCGATTTGTGGAACCTATAGAATACTCGTCATATGCAGGGCACGTGACTTTGTAGACCACATAACGCATAGAACAATGATATTTATTCGGCAGATGGAGACAAGTACTGCATTGACATTTATTGTTAGGCCTATAGCTGTTCAAATTGCTGATAGTATTTCTACCTGGCTTATTTACAATAGCTATTGGCAAATCGCATTTATTTGTTAATTTCTTTAACTGACGAGTGGAAGCATCGCTAGTAAAGTCAAGTTTTAGGAATACTTGATTACTTTTATTCGTCATGTTTTTATTTGGAACATTTTGTCCTTTCCTATGGAACTTTGTTAGAAATCCGCTATTCTTTAATTTATTTTCCATTTCTTTTTGCATAAATCTGAACTTTCTATATGTGTATATTCTATATAGCTGTATATAAACCCATTGTATTAATGGCTGGACTTTTTTTGCCCATGATTAAGTCCGTGGCGGACGAAACGTAGGGTTTTTAACGCTCATATTTTAATTTTAATTTCAATAAATTGTCTAAAAAAAGCGGGGAGAGCCTATTTTGATTCCAATCATGAAAGTGAAAAATCACCTCCCGTATGATGCCGCTAGTCAATCCAAACAAATATTGTGACAAAGAAGCTGTTTTTCCGGAGAAATTGATTAACACATTATTAACAATGAATTGCAATCTAATCACACAGCAGACTACCGACTTTGCCATAAACTGAAATACACAGAGTCAAGAGGTCTCGCTGATTATTAAATGTCATGACTTAAGAGGCCCAATAAGGTTGCAAAATTGCATCACAACTTGTATTTCAGATACTTATAGAGGTTTTTAACAGTTTTCAACAAAAATTGTGACAGAAACTTTGCAACATGTTGGGATTCAGTGTCGTTTGATTGAAGAGAAATTTGCTTCTCGAATCCGACGTTATATTCGCAAAAGCTAAAAAAATAGGCGAATTTTCATGCCCTATCAGGCTAAAGTTTATCGTCAAGTTTAAGTTCCAGTGCATTGAATGAAGGTCTTATATACATTGGGTAACCCGATGCCACATCGGTTCAGCGCTGCACTTCCTCTTTGCTTCGTAGAATTTGCTTCACTGAGCATTCTTCAGTTCGTCTGTCTCTCCAGTACTGTTAGTCCGCAGCTAGAACGAGTTTCTGAAGAGAACGAGGCCGAAAATGAGACTTTCACAGAATGGTGCACACCCAATGACTATCACGAATCCAGGCGTGTGCGGAGTTTTAGCTAGTTCCTCTTCGTGTCAGTCAGGGTCACAGACAAACAAATGCAAATCAGATGGGACGCAGATTGAAGTTTATCTTAAAATAAGATTTTCTATGTTTTTTTAATTGAAAAACGAATACTAAGTCTATATGTAGCCACAATATTTGACATGGAATGTTTCAGGTCGTGATATTATGTTTTGACGCACTCTTGTCTATGCAGCTAAACATATCAGATTTTGTAGGCATCCTAATAGTGGCAAACATGACATTTTGTCCAAAATTGGCCACATTTAGCCACATTCCCGCATACATACCCTATCGGAAGCATGATGCCAACATATATATAAGATGGGAAGTGGCCAGAAGACCTCTAGACTTAGTGCTTTTCGCTTAATCAGAGACAATTCTACGGGGTGGCCCAGATATAGCTTACTATTTTCAAATCCATCTAACTCGAGTTATGGTTTACCTATTGCATCATATGATATGTCATTTTAAAGCCAAAGATGTCCCATTTCATTTGATATGACTTGTTTTACATGATTTTGCATCTTTTCGCTGCAATTTTCCATCAAAGAAAGTAAAAGATATAAGAGAAAAACAAAGCATTAGAAAGGAAAATTTAATTTACTTAGCAGTAATGCTATCATTCAACATGATTCATGTTGACCATCATTCGATATATCCTCCGGCATTTTCATCTCTACGACTTGCTGCGAAACGTCGCTACAGGTGAAATTCTGATGTCATCAGAAATCTCCTTAACAGAAGAGGCGCTGTTTTTAAATTCTCTATCATTTCTCAATCCGAAGTCTGTTTCCCATTGGATTTAGTACCACATAGCCACATAGGGTGAATATCATTCTGTGCAAGTCTCATTTTCAGCCTCGTTGTCTGCAGAAACTCGTTCTAGCCTCGGACTGGAGAGACGAACGACTGGCGTCGAAGAATGTTCAGTGAAGCAAATTACACGAAACAATGAGGAAGCGCCGCACTGAGTCAATGTGGCATCGGGTTATCCAATGTTGTCCAATATATGACCTCCTTTTAGTGCATTAGAACTTAAGCCTAGCGACGTGCAAAAATTCGCCTATCATTTTAAATGTCGGAATTTCAAGAAACAAATTCTTTCAATTGAACGAAACTCTCAACTTATGAAATTCTGATAAGCAGAAAAAATTAGCAAAATTCTTCGCTATTTTATTGATTGAGAATCTTTTGTGGTGACCAGCTTTTTCCCGTCGAGATTCGATCGATGGCATGAACATTCCTGATATTCTAAATCATTGTTATCCAAATGATGAAGTCAATTGTCCACTTGCTCGAAAGTTTATTAGCTTTTGGTTTAACAGAAGCACAAGCTGACTATCGTAGCTAACTTAAGTTCTCAGACAGACAAGTCAATATTCTACGGCGCCTTGCTAACGGCACATAGTGAGCCATCTGTCTGTATTTATCTTTTACATGAATGATTGAGGTCACATGGATAATTTGATCTATTCATGTGTCAGTTCAAGAATCAAGTAGAGAAGGTTAGTAGGTGTGAGAAGATCAGCACGTGTGATAGCTTTTCTTCATTTGATATGACACATGAGCAGATTAAGTTATCTCCAAGACCTGAATATTTGAAAGAAGAAGGCAAACGGATGGCTGGTTACATGCTCAGAGGCAAAAATGTCAAAGGACTTTGATTAGATGCTATTCCATACATTGATTTCATCTAGCAACCTCCCATCGAGTAGTGATGTCAAGCTACACCGTCTCTCTCTCTCTCTCTCTCTCTCTCTCTCTCTTGTCTCTGGACACGATGTCAGTGGATTTTTTGTCCCAGAGAGCATACGTTAAATAAGAGTAAACAGTCACATTTTGTAGAATTGCTAAATTGTCTCTCGAAACTTCTTGGTAGCACATGTATTCCACCTATCTACTCTTTCAACTTACTATGTCGTATTTATTGACGAAGATGATAATTTTATGATAATTTTTAGTGTTGATTGTGATGCGTATTACGTTGACAAAAAATATCAAATAATTTCAATCATTTACTTTATTTATTAGGTTGAAACTTTTGATTTATTTCGTCTTCGAGTGACCATAATTCGCTTTAAATGAACTACAGTGAGGAATTACGAATTATGTGATTTTAAAGAGAGCCTTAATAATTGAGCTCCCAAAAGAAATTACATCCATGTCTCATTAGAAACTGAGAAATCGATTTCAACTTGAAAGATGCAATTAGCAGACATATAAATCAAGGGAAGTCACAAACCCCTTTTCAATCTCATTTAGAATTATCACTGAAAGACGGATGAAATTTTACAGAATTTCTTGAGTTTGAACGAAATCTTTCAGATCGTTGATTTCAAATGGCTTTTCTTTCAGAATTGAATTGATAATTATCTTCTGCAATAGTCAGCATCTATTCAATGTTATGCATGAAATGATATCAAAAAGAATCAACGAATTGAATAAGTTTCAACTTCGCCGTGCAGTATTGTTTATTACTATTTATGTAAGATGACAGTCTATTTTTATCATCAAACACTTATCTCCTGATTCATCACGCAATCCAAGAATAAAGGAGTTCTGTAGAAAGATGGTAGCAAATTGATAATAGAAAGATGTCGAGACTTGAACATTGAGCACAAAACTCCTTTGCAGCCGCAGACACTGCACTTCGCTCTAAAAGGGCATGTTGCAGTTAAGTGCGACTCGGAATGGGCCAATCTATATGACCTGGATATCTGTAATGGCTGTACACGCTGAAGGATAGCGCAATTGGCTACTTATCCAAGCATTGCTTGCGATCAATAACTGTGAAGATTGAGGAGTACTTGTTCAGCCATTCTAGATGTTTTAGGCTAGTTTGGGCAGTCCAGGCCGTTCTGACAAGACATTCTAGCGCGAAACGCAGCGCCTACAGTTGACAAGGAGTCTTGTGTTTAATTGTTCGAGTCCAGGAACATCTTTTCTACTTTAATATATTTTCTGTGTAGTTGACTGAAGCTAACCTGGCGAAGCTAACATTGCAACAAATTTGAAATATGTCTTCAATCATCTGAATTATGTTAATTTTTGAATGATTGCGTTCTGTTCTGTATGATAACTCAATAAAACGCATTGATGAAATAAGGTGCGTGCCCCACAATAATTACGATGATTAATTTAATAACCCACACAATTATCTATGCCACAGACTTAAAATGAGAACTTGGAATTGCAAATTCTGTGCTGTATGCTTCATGTTCAATAGTTTAGCGATTGAGCATACAGCCATGGAAAAAGTAAAGATAGTGAGTAATTCTGCGGTGACAGTAGCCTTGCTCGAATACAGATTTTGTATTTGAGAGCATTCTAAACCACTACAAGCGCACAACTTAACAGCTGAAAGGGGAACATTCATTTGCAGTTGTTGGAGACTTTTTTTAGTTTTTGGGCGTGTAATTTTTTCGCATGGTGCATTTTTGGGTCAACACTTGATTACAATAGCCGATTTATTTTTGGAACATTTAGAAAGCGCATTACACGTATATTTCAAGTACTTTGACATGTAATCTTGATCACAAAAGGAGCATCTACTTCATAGCGAGCATTTCCGGGAAGATTTCGTCCCATGAAAGAGTTCGCTTTGAGAAAGTCACCGGGTGGATCCTGCTAAATAGCCAAACTGACTCTGGCAAAGGATATTACAAATGCCGCGAACAGAATACAAAATTTCACTGTTGATGGGCCTATTCAGACTTTTAGTTATTGAATTACAAGGCTTGCTATACTCATGATCATCAAATGGAGCAGAACAAAACTAAGAAACCATTACAACATAAAGCAATTATCAGATTTCTGTAATTTCCTATCTACGTTATCACAATTTCAATTCAAATTGCATTACAGATCCCTGAGCCTTGAAAATGTAGGATAAAATTTCAAATATGACTACTCGTATGTTTCGAGAGAATATCTGTTTTGATTGATGTCACTTGCTGAGGATGATTGACGATCTGCTTTCCTTCCACTGTGGTCTATACTCCCGTCTGAAATGGAACGTGAAATATAAATGACGTGTTTCTTCGAATAAGCGCCTACTTTTGAGTGCGGCGCCTCATAGAGAGTGGTATTTATTAAAATGCAATTAATTTGATGGCGCTTGTTAAATAATGAGCACATTAAACATAACCATAAATGTATGGGTGCTACACTTATGGGTTATCACCCCCCAGGTTTTCAAACTTGTCTAAAATCTGCAAAAATGAATCAATCGTCACCAAACTTCTAATAGACGTACGTAAGCATATTTTCTACCCACATACAAAAGTCTATGCAGATCAGACAAGTAATTTTTGCATTAGAGACGATTACGTGAAGTGTGGCGATGTCAACAGCTCGATCTGACTTCGCAGTATTGCTACTCGTGTATGCATTGCTCTCTCCCTCAAATTTTCATCAAATTTTGTCATGTGGGTAGGAAACATCCTCACTTGCATGTATCTAAAGCTTTGTGACGATTGATTCATTTCTTAAGATTTTAGACAAATTTGAGAACGTGGGGGGGGAGATTACCTATAAGTACCAATGTATGTTTTCGAAATGTCTCAGTATCAATTGAAAGGTACAAAGGATGTCAACCTGAGATAATTCATCAAACAATTCAGTAGCTTCGGCATTCATAAAGTTTTAATGGGCTTGCCTCCTGGCACAACCACAACAAATGGCTTCCCAGCTGGGAGTCATCGAATTGTTTACACGGTGCGACTAGTAATGAAACTTGTCGTCGGATTTCATTCCCAAAAAACCGCACGAAATCTTTGTGAGAATTCCAACACTCCATAAGAAATCTAAATGGGAATCCTGTGGGAATCCCAACTCCCTATAGGAAATCCCTATGGGAATCCTGTGGAAATTCCAACACCATATGGGAAATCTCTATGGTATTCCTGTGGGAATTCCAACACCTTATAGAAAATCTCTATGGGAATCCTGTGGGAATTCCAACACCTTATAGAAAATCCCTATGGGAATCCTGTGGGAATTCCCACACCATATGGGAAATCTCTATGGGAATCCTGTGGAAATTCCCACACCATATGGGAAATCTCTATGGGAATCCTGTGGAAATTCCCACACCATATGGGAAATCTCTATGGTATTCCTGTGGGAATTCCAACACCATATGGGAAATCTCTATGGTATTCCTGTGGGAATTCCAACACCATATGGGAAATCTCTATGGTATTCCTGTGGGAATTCCAACACCTTATAGAAAATCTCTATGGGAATCGTGTGGAAATTCCCACACCATATGGGAAATCTCTATGGGAATCCTGTGGAAATTCCCACACCATATGGGAAATCTCTATGGTATTCCTGTGGAAATTCCCACACCATATGGGAAATCTCTATGGGAATCCTGTGGAAATTCCAACACCATATGGGAAATCTCTATGGTATTCCTGTGGGAATTCCAACACCTTATAGAAAATCTCTATGGGAATCCTGTGGAAATTCCCACACCATGTAGGAAGTCTCCATGAGAATCCTGTGGAAATTCCAACACTCCGCACGAATGCATTGTTTTATATGGCATCTAAATGCCTACAGTGTAGACGATTATGGTCGTCACTTGCTAGATACTGTAGGCCCTATGATTTTGCATCTCCGTTTTACTAGTGGAAGAAAATTACTTTTAATGGATCTGCATGGTTTGCGTTACTGCTTGGGTCTCCCTCTGACTCAACCCTTAGGAAGTTACAAGCAGTAACCAATGAAAGCACTCGGATTGTCTTCATAACCCGTAACCGCGACCACGTGACACCCTGTGGTAACTGCACTGATTACATATTCGAATGGGGATTATTTTTCGGCTGGATGTCCTACCCTTCGAATGTCTTCGAGGAAAATCCGATCTCCTTCCAACAACATAATTCTCGTTCCGAAATCGCGCGGAATATTGGAGCCTGTGCCTTCCCGATTACGTGAATTCGCTCTCAGAGAACTCAGAAGGAAGGCTGGGCTTGCTGCGGTATCTGAGATGTAGAATATTTTGTGACTGGGCGAAGTTTTGACCGCTGATGAAGAACTACAATGTACTGATATGCAGACGTAGTGTACCGGGAAGGACTTACATACCCGAGAAACCGAGAAAGTGTAGAAATAAGATATTTTGGATAGTAGAAGCAGGAAAAGATCTCGCACTTAATGCCATCACATGTAGGATTCTTATTCTCGGCCAAGTGGCTTCCCTGAATATGACGAGCGATGAAAATCCCTTAAGTGGATCCAGTGGCTGCAAAGGTTTGTCGTGTACTTTCACTATGACTGATAGAAACAAGAGGTCCGATAAGAAAACAGAAGGGAGAAGGAACAGGTAGACAGAAAAAACTTGAAGGAACAATGCTGCGCAACTTCAAACAAGATGACTTTCGGAATCCTCCAGTTATTTCAAATTTCAATAATATCGGCGTAATCCTGTCATCACAACATCCGTGATGAAGCAGGAAACTGCAATTTGGGTGAATTATTCGTTTTTAATTTTTTCATTGTGGAAGAACAAAGGCCTTTGGCCAACTATTAATTTTCATGATACTCCTGGTTTGGCATAAACACGATATCTAAATTATTCCTGAATAACATAGTTTCCATTGACCACTGTTCGATAACGTCTTATCAACACCTATAACGTCTTACCTTCAATCCTCAAAGCTTTTAAAACAAATTCCAGCCCACGTAATTTACCTTTACTAACGAATCCACGATTATCGACCAATCTCCGTATTATGAAGGATCATAAGAGAGAGAGAGAGAGAGAGAGAGAGAGAGAGAGAGAGAGAGAGAGAGAGAGAGAGAGGGAGGGAGAGGGAGAGGGAGAGAGGGAGAGAGAGAGAGAGAGAAAGAGAGAGGGGGGAGAGAGAGAGGGGGGAGAGAGAGGGAGAGAGAGAGAGAGAGAGAGAGAGAGAGGGAGAGAGGGGGGAGAGAGGGGGGGAGAGAGAGAGAGAGAAGGAGAGAGGGGAGAGAGAGAGAGAGGGGGGAGAGAGAGAGAGAAATGTTTTATTTTGACAAATGAATGGAAATCGAGTAATACAAATAGAAAATACTAGGATAAAACAGTAAGTAGTAGGTAGTCACCGTCAAAATCAATTCAGTCGCAATAGCTGCTAGATGATAACATACACATGTAAGGAATAAATGCTTTCTGTCGAAGAGATGTTCTGCAATAAGGCACAGAGAATCTGCCACTAGGCAGAGCAGGAGGACGCAGGTCAGACACAAAAGTTTCTGATGATGTCAATTTCTCCAATTCCTTCTTGGCCATAGATAAACGTCTGTCTGACACACTTGGCAGTTTCACACCATCTTTAATTCTTGCACATCGATTTTGGATTACTTGCAGGCGATTCTGATCACGTGCCGAAAGGCCAACGAAGACCAGTGATGCGTATTCAATCAAGCTTCGAATAAGGGCACTATACTTAGTAATAAATTCAGCTTTCGTTGTATAATGTTTTATCCGTCGAAGAATATACATCCGCTGAGTACATTTCTTTATTATAAAGTCAATGTGGCTAGTCCAGGTGAGGTTTTGTTCGAACATTAAGCCCAGAAGTCTTAAACTAGGCTGAAAATTGACATGCTGTACCATATTCACTATGTCCCAACTCTCATTGAAGGTTCCGCGATACTTGATGAGTCCACACGTCTTACCATTGTTAAGCACCATGTTGTTTAAGGTAGACGTTATCTCGCGATTGACTCTTTCAACGTCCTCAATGACGTGTGTTTTCCGGATTCCAGCAATGATGCAAACATCATCTACAAACTTGATCATACTAGTAGATGGGAACTGGGGACGAAGGGTTGCAACAAAAATTCCAAATGAATACGGACCGAGGAGGGAACCTTGTGGGACCCCACTTGTTATTGTTTTTAATTCACTCTTCTCATTGCACAATCGTACACGTTGTTGGCGATGATGCAGGTAATTCTTTAGAAATAATATAAATCCTGTAGGTAAATTCAGATTAATTGCTCGTGATAGGAGAAGCATGTGATCTACCTTGTCAAAAGCCTTGCGAAAATCAAATGTAATCAGCAGCGTAGCCCCAATTTTCGAATCGTCATAATGTTGAGTCAAAAATCATGCGCTGAGATTAGAGCGTGTGTGGTAGAAGACATCTTCCGGATCCCAAATTGATCTCGACCGAAGTGAGGGGACATAAGAGATTTTATGTCTATCAGAATGAAGTGCTCAGCTAACTTCGCGGGTATCGGAAGTAAACTGATAGGCCTAAAACTTGGCCCTGATGCAGCAGAAGACTTCGGTATAGGTACCATGTCCGCAATTTTCCATGCCATGGGGAACTTTCTTTGATTCAAGACGGACGAAATTAAATGGAAAATCGGTTCGGCTAGAAAAATGGCTGACTTCTTGTACAGACGGGTCGGTACGTCATCGCTGCCAATGGCTTTGGGTGGAAGTCTTGACAAACTTTGCCACACGTCAATTACCGTAAATGAGGGCAACCATCCATCATCATGAATATCCGAAGTTTCCAAGGTCGATTGTTGAGGATTCATTACGGAGCAGAACTGATTATTCAAATCATTCAAAACATCGCTCAAAGGAGTATTATTCAATATGAGTGAGTCAAAGTGAGAGTTTGAATTAGCACCTCGTTCCATATTGATAAAAGACCACATCCCCTTTACAGATTGTCTCTTCTTCTGGAAATACTGACTCTTTGCTTTAAAAAGTTCCGCTCTGACTTTGATTTTCAGATGATTGTACATTTGCCAGTTATGAGATCTGAAGGCCTCCCACCGCTTGTCAACAAGATACTTCAGGAAAGGCGTAAACCATGGAGCATCTGAATCTGAGAGAAAAACAATGTGCCTTGGAATAGTCATCATTGATTCTGTCATGATCTTCATAAATAACTTGCATTTCTCATCCACGCCAAGTTCAGCATAAAACGACGATGGACAGGGATGTTCCAAAAATTTCTTTTCAAAACTAAGCACATGTGATTGCCGCAAATCATAGAAGGTGAGCTTCCTTACAGCTCTCGAAACATTAGTGTCAGACGGTATAAGAAAAAAAAATGTGTTGTGATCAGAGCTGGCGATTGGTGGACCGATTTGTACATTATGAGTAGTATATCTTTGTTGTATAATAGGATCGACAAAAACTAGATCGAGAATTGCGTTAGATCTAGTAGGCTGTGTAACAATGTTCGACAAAGAGAAATCATTCATTAAAAAATCACATGAATATCGATTGAAGTCTCCGGCCACGATTGGACGATACTGGGATAGATTCGTTAGGACATGATCGAGATCTCTTGAAAAGCTATCGTAAAAGTCTTGGAAGATGGCTTGTCAATGTCCTGGGGGTATGTGTACACCAATAATGATAAGCTTACACGACGGAACTTTCACACAACATACCTCTATATCATCAAAATGTTGAAATGGCATCTTTTCTCCATGCAAGAAGGATTTACACCAAATTGCCACGCCACCTCTACAAGAGTCATTTCTTCTATCGGTTCTAAAGCAGTCGTAGCCTGGTAAATCAAATGCGTGCTTAGGAGTATCCGAGTTCAACCATGTCTCTGTACAAATAATTACATCGGGATTGGATGCAGAGACTTGACAACGCAGATCATCGAATTTGTTGTTGATCGATCTCAAGTTCGTCATGAAAATACTAGGTAGTCTCTCCCTCACTATAGAGTTGGAGATAAAAGCCGATATCAAAAACCCAACCTGATCTCGTCAACAACATCGCCATTGATAAACAATATCTTGTTTTTCACATACGCTGATTCACCGGGATTATCGGTGTGATATTTATAGGCTCTTGCTCGCATCTCTGACAAACGTCTGTTTACCTCAAAAGGAAGATCCTCTTGGATGTAGACTTTGTTCAATGGAGGTTGCGCATTCTTCAGAGTCCGTGCTCTTTGTAAGAACATTCTGGCAGTCCTCACAGTCGTCTTTACTTTAAGCAGATTAAGGAATTTGAGGATGTACAAGAAATTTTGGAAATAACGAATATTGGCTCGAATCACCATGAATATCTCTGAATTATCATTCATTTGTATGTTCGTGCAAATGTATCAAACTTTTCTTCATTCAAAACCCGCTGTCATGGTTGCATGTTTCCCCTTCTGTCCACAGAAAAAAGCAAATATGAGAAGCGAGCAATTAATTTGCATTCATCAAAGCTTTAGAAAGGATAAATAAGAGCATAAGGAATTTTTATCATAGAATTTCTTATCAAAACCCATCTGCGCAGCTATTTAGATTTCATAGGGGTTTCGGGCTCTCCAAATAATATGATTTTAGGACTGCGTACCTTTTCTCATTCGAGCACTTCCCTAGAGGAACCTACATGTATATAGTCTTGGAGCTGGCACAAATTTGTGAAGGGAGTTCTTACCTAGAGCCATCACATATCCTTGTATCCTTCTCCCATTTCCCATTTCAGCATTTTCGGATCGAAGCTAGCCGTCCTCCGTCCTCGTAACAGCACTAACCAGGGATCTCCACTGATATCGATTCTTCGTCTTCATCCGACTTGCTTGATGAGTTCAGCTGGTATCTAGTCAATTCCTGCAGTATTTTCGTCTTTGAGCTGTTTGACAGCCTCTTCAACTTCCATGGGACTGGCTCTTTATCTGCGACGGGTGTCATAGTTAACGGAGTCTCGTCGTTATCCCTCTTCCTGCTGCAAAACTGCACGTCTACCGCACCACAAGGATTCTCAATTCTTCGTGCCCCTTAATCATGATACTCTACCTTTTTTATTCTACCGGGTTTGAGTAAAACTGACTACATAAATTACATCGAATTCAATTCATGCCTTCCAAACGTGTCGCATGAGCTTTATTTTTTTGTCGAAATTGGTTAACCAGGAAGGAAACAGTGATATAGCGAAGTTATCACAATATCGTGACTCTACTGACAATATCACATTCTCACTTTGCACCAATAATGTTTGCTTGATGTCTTCAGAATCCTTGTAATACAAGGAGTATGAACATCAACCTTAATTTAGAATAAGTTCGATAGTTATTTTTCAGCAGTTTTTCTCTTTACCGCTAAACTGTACAAGCATGCAAAGTCAACAGCATGGTCAAAAAAAGTCTCAGTCGGTGTGAGAGAACAAAGGCATGTTTTCGCTGATTGTCTATGCGTCACCATACAGCTGCACACCCAATCGATTAAAGTTTTGCTTTGAATCTTCGTTGACTTTGCATGTTGTGTGCATAAGCTGTTGAACAAACTGGCATAAAACTTACATGTTCTTAATTCTTACATCACACGGATTCTGAAGATATCAAACACTAACATTTTCGGTGAAAAAGTGAGAATATGATATTTCAGTCAATAGAATCACAATTTCGTGATGGCTTTGTCATTTCACTATATCTTTCTTGTCCATCAACTTCGATGAGAAATTTTTCAAAAGAAAGCTCTGAAAATTCTCCTTCGCCTCTTGCTGATTCATTATCATGCTCACATGCTTTCTTATTGAAAAAATATGTCTGCAAACACAACGACGAGTGTTTTCAGTGGTTGATGAAGCAGAAGTACGGTGAAGTGAATTTACCCAATACGGTTCTTAATATCAGCAACCAAGACCTACCCGACTTTGTGACTGATGCACTCAAATATGGTGTCAAGCATTTCGTGCCACCCTCTAAAGTCAACAAATTGTCTGTCTTCACAGATCTGGAAGTTCTCTCCTGGAAACTTGATCAAGAAAAGCCTATTTCAAGAGATTTGAAGAAAGAGTGTCACTCTCATCTCAGTCGATCGGCGTACAGATTGAGTCGTGCTCCCATCCACAGCAATGACAAAGAGAAGAAGCGGAAGGACGCGTTGCGCTACCTTCGTGAGAATGATCTTATGCTCTTCAAGGATGACAAGGGGAACGCCAGTGTGGTATGTCATCGTGATCAATACATTGCGAGAATGAATAATATCCTCAGCGATAATACGCGCTTTCGTAAAGCCGGTGATGTTGACTGGAACGACCATGACACACATAGTGAAGCTGTCTCTCTAGTGAGAGAACTTCAGTCATTAGAGCAATTACCTAGTGACACTGAAAAGCTTATCCCAAAGTCAGCAGTAATTCCACGCATGTACGGATTACCCAAGTCGCATAAGGATGGCTATCCTTTCCGTCCTATTGTGTCAATGACTGGCTCTGCTTTCCATAGTCTTTCCCGCAAACTGGATGAGTGGTTTTTACAACCCATTTTATCATCCTTCAAAGCAACTGCGTGCGGAATTCATCTGCGTTCGCCGATGCTATGCGCCAGATGACTGTTGATGATCAGCACATCCTGATAGGTTTTGACGTGAGTAGTCTTTTCACGAACATCCCTGTCCAAGAGACTATTGATATAATATGTGATGAACTCTACCGACGAGGAAAACCACCTCCAAAAGTAGGCCAACTGCCTATTAGTGAAGTTAATGTCCGGCGTTTACTCAGCCTCGTTACCAAGAATGTGAAGTTCGCTTTTGATGGTGAGACATACCGACAGATCGAAGGACTTGCTATGGGCAGTCCGCTGAGCGGCTCGTTCGCCGATATTTTTGTCGGTTTCTGTGAGTGGAGCCTACTCCGTGACTTTCCGGCTAACTTCCTACCTCCGTTACGTCGATGATGTCCACGTTATCATCAAGCAACAAGACCTTGAGAAGTTTAGACTCTCTTTATCGTCGTTACATGGAAATCTCAAGTTCACCGAAGACAGTGGAGATCACTTCCTAGATGTCTCACTTCATGTTGTTGACGGCCGGATACAGACCTCGGTATACCGGAAGCCAACCTTCTCTGGGGTATACATCAACTACGACTCCTTTTGCCCTAGAGTTTACAAGGTGAATCTAGTGAAGTCTCTGTTCCATCGTGCGCATCGCCTCTGCTCTCCGGCTCATCTTGAAAGGGAGTTTACGCTGCTCAGACGTGTTTTAACCAACAACGGCTACCCGTTCTGGTTCATCGAGAGACATTCAACTCCTGTAGTGCGTCCTCAGATACCCACTGTGCCTAAGAAAGAGATATTCTTTGCGGTTCAGTACACCGGGAACTCCTCAGCTCAGATAGCGAGCAGCATTATGAAGATGGTAGAGCGCGCTTTTACTCACGTGCGGTTGAGAGTGTGGTACCGGACTCAATCACTAGCACCCAACGCCCCCAAAGACAAAGTTCCGACGTTTCACCGTTCTTGTGTGGTCTATGCCTACAACTGCGCCTGCGGAGCAGGCTACTTGGGACGCACGGAACGTTCTTTGGGCACAAGGATAGATGAGCATTTACCGAAGTGGTGCCTACAACAACAGAGCCGACCACGGTCAAGGGCCCTCCCAACCTCTGCCGTGACACGCCATGCCTCAACCTGCTCCATACCTCCCAACAAAGACTTTTTTAAAGTAGTGAGACAGTGCCGCTCACCATTTGAGCTACGTGTTGCAGAGGCTGTACAGATTCGTTTTACCAAACCAGTATTGTGTGTTCAAAAAGAGTATTTGTTTGATTGTACTTTGATTTAACTTTTCCTTTTCTTTCCCTTTATTTAATTTTATTTCCTTCGCTATCTCATCATCTGTGATATGACTCTATTGACTTCGTACGTGATCTTATTGTATTGTTACATGCCTTATTCAGACACCGTTTTCATTGTTCGACTGATATGCAAATGCGTAGTGTTCACTCCCGATAGTCTGATGTCACTTGATCTGCCGTGTCCGCTCTAAGAGGCAGCGATGAGCTTAGCGAACCATCAATAAAATATTGCAATATGGACTTCCGCCTTCTGAACATAATTTATCAATTTTCGCATACAAAACAAGAAAAAATAAGATTTGTAAATTGAGCAATTTTTGTATTTTGACCTGTGTCCAACAAACACGGTGGCGTATACAAGTTCAGAATAGCTTAATTGAAGCCTGAGTATGCAACCTCTCTCATGATGTATGGCACGTTCATGTGCTATCCGATTGGAAGTGGAAGGCTTTGCATATTGTAATTTTGATGTTTTACTTTTAACTATGCTATTGATGTTAATGAAGTAATCTAATTATAGTGAGTGATATAATTTAAACAAGTAAGATAAGTCTACGAAGCAAAATCTCAGTAGAGAAGACAACACAAGATTCAATAGTTTAAAAAGCTTTCTTCAGTTTAGATTAAAAGTGAATTGGATTAATCGGAAAGCAGACAGTTCATCACAGCACGTTGGCAAATTGTCTCAGACTAAAATTCACAATGATGCCAACACCAAAATATAGCTCATTAATTTGTCTCTTCATGCAAATGCACGAGCGCGACTTGAAGCAGTGCTCAAGTCATGATCGTGCAAAGACTTTAAACTCAGACAGCTTTGTTATGTCTATGTGATCGCGTCACAAACGCAGACCTTATTGCATGCTCAAAGAATCGCAAGTACTTATGGGTTATCTCCCCGAATCGCAGAATAAATCAAATTCTGAATATCTAAGTATATAAAGTCTTGATCTTTTGCCGATATAATCAATGCTGCATAATTCAGGTCATACTATGTCTTAAATAATATGCTCAACAAAGCAAATAGTTCATCGGTAATCGCTCACATCATTTATGCTCGTAGATCAATTAGACTCTAACTTACCATTACTTTTTCTGAAGCAGATAGCAATCGGACCGCTAAATCCTGGACTTTCAAATTCAGGCAAGCAAAGTCCTGTATATATAAGATGCACAGTCTCAATAATGCAAATAATAAGCCTATTGTAGGATAAGAAAATATTACTAAGAAATTACCAGTGATAAATAACAATAATAATCAATTACTTGCTTAGAGAGGACGTCTGGGACGAAGCTACAGCCAGCATGGCAGTTGCACCTCTAAATTGAATGCATCTCCATTCACGCGTCAAGAATGCATTCAAGTCCGGTGTTCGTCAAACAGTCAAAGCATGAACATATGTTCTTAAATCTCTCTCTTTTTCAAATAAGAGCAAAAAATGAGAAGAAAGAAATTTTTCTCTCCATCTTTCTACCTCACAATTTCAGCATTATACTTCTTTTCATGATTAACCTTTCCATCTTGATAATCAGATTCTCTTATCTGTGAAGTCATGAGCTTTATTTCAGGCCAGACATCCATCAGAATTGAAGCCGTATAATTGACTTCTCAAATGAAGAGAAAAATTATTGTGCTAGTCTGTAGAAGATTTTTCATCCACGCAGGTTATTCAGTGATCAGCTGTTTTGAACGCTCTCTGTTCCCACTTCTCTACTTCCTTTTGAAGTGCAATGAATAATATTTAGCAGGTAAATGTGTAAAAGCATTTTTCGACACTGCTTTAACTACCCGGTATGGTAGTGCGTAACATGAAAATCGTGACAACTTCACAATTCGTGTACAGGCAATCTAGTAATTGAAGTAAAATGACATGTTGCTATTGACATCAATTCAAATCTCCAACTATTTCACGTGTTTCATGATTTGATTTAATTTTTGCAGTCGCTTGTTAGTCAATTTTGGACATCCAATTTATCATGGTTTGACCATTTTGCAAAGCAGGCATCACGTTGCTCAAGTCGTCTTTATCTACTACGCTTGCTAAAGCCGATACTATCCCACAATGAATTATGGAAAGTTTATGAGTCGATCATCAAGATATACGGTTATGCTTTACGGTGCCCCGCTTTTCGGCAATTTAAATTCAGATGTTTCAAAATTGTTTCACAGTTATTTCCTCCATCTAAATAATCTACATAAAATCTAAAAATCTACATAATGATCTAAATGGACAGCATACGTGTACCTCGTGATCAAAGTACTTTATTCACTTTACTTGACTTGCTTCTCCATTTACCTGACATCACCATTTTGTGATCAATTTGTTTGATTTTGATTCCTATTTTTCCAAATACAAGGTTATTATTATTATTAATCCAAATTTTTTATGAAAAGTACCATGCAAAATTATTTTGCAGTATATGCTTGTCCATCAAGCAAACACAATCATTAGTGAAATGTCTTAATAAAATAGTCGGTGGTGTTACTTAAAAGAACACTTGTAATTGGCAATTATAAGAAAATTAATATTTGCATTTACATAAATACTTTCATAGAATATTTTAATTTGAGCAATGCAGTTAGTTTCCTGCAAATCGAGTACACCTCATTTCATGATGCTAATAGCTTTATGGATATAAATAGGAAGTTTGCCGAAAAAACATTGCAACATTACAGCATTCAAATTTTAAATTTCAGTAAAACATGCATCTTTAATGGGTCAAATATATTAATGGAAATTTGTTTAGCATGGAAGTTTCGAGTACAATCTTTAATAGCATTTCGCTCGAAAGCAAACAGTGATTTTGCTTCTCTTATTCAATTAATCGCAATACATTTATGCTTTGGTTGTGTCTAACAATTTTTCACTTGTTGTTTTTCATGAGTGATTGCTTGATTACTTCCGCTATGTTTTCTCAGAAACACTTTAACTGCTGCTCAAACTACAACTGCTGGTCTTAAAATGCTTCAAAAACTGTTGTCTTAGTCCAAACAACTCCCATCAAATCAGCTGATAAAAAGCGCATATCAATGACTACGATGTTTAAATTTAGAAGCATAAAAGTATTTAAATATTTAGGAATAAAAATTAGATTAACTGGTGCTAAATAATTTTAGCAATTTCAGTAATTAGCATCGCTGATGCTGTCACTTTATTTTTGTTTATCGTTGAAGTTAAGAGAACAGAATTAATGTGATTATGCAATCCGAATGGATGGCTAAGCACAAGAAGAAGGAAATTTAAAAGTCTTGGGTTGAGAGCAAGTTGTTAAGAGACATGTCGAAAAAAGGGACATAAAATGTCAAGCTAAATACAAAATTAACCTCAACTATTATGGCCTACATTTAAATTGAGAAGGAAAAGATATTTTCAGTGTATCTATCTCAATGCATTGATGAAGGAGACATTTGAACAGCTCAGTATGATTTGTGTTTCTACACGAATCTGAAGACTTTGCATTCGCAAACTCACTGAACAAACAGATTGAAGAATCACAGCATTTTTTTTTGTGTTACAAAGGGATACCGAAAGTCACTTAGAAATGAGTAACAGCGGTCACGGGGTGATTTGGTGGAACAATATTTTGATAATTTGAAGACCAAACTTGCCGAAAAAAGGCCACATTGCCAGTACACTTGACTCTACACGCGAAAGCTTCGTTGCACTTTGATAAACCGCTGAGGTAAGAAGTGAAGTGGAGGAAAAAACGATCCACAATATTACAAAATGAAGCTGATTGGAGGATGAGCATTTACCTCTATTGCATGTGTTCAAGTTGACTTGGAAATTGAGTAAAATTAAGTTGGGGTGAGAATGATCAATGTTCAGCTCAGAATTACACATGTGATTGACTCTAACACAATGATGCAGGCGTTGACCGGTGTATCTAGACCTCAGTGAGAGGCGAACGATTCTTGTGTCACTCAACCCCCGTTCTGGAGGTTTTATTGCTATCAATTTCTATGCGTTGAAGTGGCTTCAAATGAGCCACCGACGATCAACGATTAACAAAAGGAGAAGAGATGAGTATATATTCTGGGACATCGTTCAACTTCTCATTGTAAAACTTGATAGACACAGATTGATGTAGCTGGTATGCCGATATTGACGAGCGAGTGAATAAGCATCTAAATGTCTGCTGACTTCGATTCCATTGAATGAAATTTCCAAATCGAAGTCACATGCAACGGCTTTGATACGTGTTAGCCATAGAAATGTTTTGTTTGTCTGAAGTTGACTAGAATGGAAATTGATTCAAGGTCGCGCCACAGCCGGGGGGAACTAAGTTGAGGCACTGACCACCAACGAAAAGCTTAGAATTTCACACATGACTGATTCTAACCTAATCATGCAGTGGTTGACAAGTGTTAGCAGGATGCCTATCATAATGAAAAACGTAATCCAGGGGCGACCGCACAGAAACACTGTTAGGTTAGCAGTCTCTAACAGTCTCACTCACCCATTGAGATGTGCTTGTCACTAACAACTCTCTATCCTAATTCCGTTTCTGTGAGGTCACCCCAGTACGTGAATGTTTACTCCTTTATTTTCAGCAGGTTTCTAGCGATAACTATACGCACACACTCACGACGTTTCGAGGGGTCGCTCGTCTTCTGGGGAATTAGCGAATTTTTATCGGTGTTGACAAGTTGATATATATTGATGTTGACAAGTGTTTCTAAGTGAAAATGCAGGCGATTTTCGTTCCGTTGCTGTGTGCTGCATGAAACTGCATTTCCATTTCTAGAGATTTCATTGTGTGTTAGCCTATATCAACCCCATTGCATTCCTCCAGCAAAACAAGAAGAAACACGAAGAAGTGCACTGGAACGCCTCTATCATTTTGGAATTTAGTCAGTTTCATTGAAGATGTGAGTTGGGAGAGCCCATGTTGGCAACTTCTACCATCATGATTTTTGCAGGCGTTATTTGTTGGTTTATTCCTTATGTAATGAATAATTCATAGCCATCCAATAGTTAAAACCTCTTGTTAAAATACTCTTGAATTGCAAATTCGAAGTGTTTGACAATTTATTTAGAAACACACATTTCGAAACATTGCATAAAAATGAAAATCGGCATTTTTTGCATACAGTATATAACCATCTTATATTCTTATTTAGAACAACAGGAAAGTAGGATGGTGCAAAAGTATAAAAGTAAACTTACAAAGGAAAGTTATGAAATTGTTAAAAAGTCACGCCTTACTACGTGGCGCCTTTTGCAGCAAGCCCGAAAATTTAAGTTCACCGGCTTCCATCACGCCTGCCGATCTCAGCATGAGAGTTGTCGCCTTTGCGCGCTGTAGGGTTAGGCTAAGGCTACCAAAAATGCCTTTTCATTGCCATCTCGCGATGTAAGGGTGTGGAAGGATAGGCGAACTGAAATGCGCCTCAAAGTCTTCTTAGCCACATGTCCCCAAGTTTCGTACGTACTGACGGCGATTGCAGTACAGCTCCAGCCCAACTACGCACATTTGTCACCGCTATCAGTGAACTTCCGGCTCTCAGCAGAGGCTGCTACAGATCCCACGGCAAACCTCGCTTTCAATAATGAATTTGAATAAAGTGATGGGTGACCGTGATATCCAAAGCCGCCGTCTTACCGAAATGCCACGAATGCGGGATAATGTCGGCTGGTCTACTACTTTTATGCATATAAAGTTCGCTGTGAGACAATCAACGTACCTCAGGTATTACTTGTAAATATCATACGAACTACTAGGCCTACCGACTTCCGCTTGCAGTTTCCTGACATCTTTTTGTCAGCATACGTGTGCAAATAAAAATTGAGACTGAAATGCCGAAAATTTTCTCGCAATAGCAACTTCATCATTTATATTACACTATCAGTCCAGTTGAATCAAATTGACCCATTCCCAATGGCATAGTTGTGTTCTCTTCAAAAGAAGGAGCAGTTTTCTATGGACATATTCGAATGGGTGCCTTAATTACACGGGCTAGATAATACTCGTGCATAATGTCAACTTTCTATCGTTCTATGGTATATGAATTTCTTTGGCTCGGGCACAGTATTGGATGATTTGGATTTACCTTGCACAATATTTATGCCTTGTATTTAATTGAATTCGCAAACAAACTTCATAATCAAATAAACAAAAATATGATTTCTAATATTTTGATAAATTACCATATTCCAAGTGACTTGAATTGCATTCGTAATTCAATTGCATCCAGTTCGTTCAAATGGAAAGACGCTTGTGAGCTTGAATGACCTGAGTGCTCCAATTGCGATCTATGGTGGTTGCATCAAGGGATAACAGGTGGGATACTCGAGTAGGTGTGCGAATTACTGTATATCGTCGACGTGGCTTGTTAGGCGTCGATATCCCTTGACGCCTCCAATGAGCACATTTAAAGGAAAGTGGTTTCAGTTTCAGTCTCGAGTTGACTAAAGAAGGATTCTCATAACACGTACAAGAACAGATGGAATTTCCATCAAGTCTGTCGGGCCACGTCTCTGCGGAGGGATGAATAAAGTCATTCTCAGTCCCAGTAATGACATCTCCCTCAAGTCTGAGAGCCTCATTCGCCGCCAGCGCCGCTTGTTGCTCATCCCGCTGTTGATCTTCGGTATTTAGCGTCAGAAATCGAAGAACAAGAAGATTCATCGCCGACGAAACAACTGTCAAGCCAAATAAAATGAACAAAAGCGTAAAAGCGACGTACTCGGGTTTTTCCACGAGGTTATTATCGCGCTGAAGTGCCACAAAGTCTCCAAATCCTATCGTCGTCATGGTAACGAAGCAATAATAGAAGGAATCAAGATAAGTCCATCTCTCATAGTAGGCAAATGCAGCGGCACCCGATGCGAGGATTAAAGTCACCATATTTGCACTAGCTAAAATTAGATTCATCTGTGAAACACTTTGGTCGCGTATTTTTAGACGGCGTTTGGCGAAGCTGATAAAATAAGACATGGATGTATTCATGCGCTCTCCGATAAAGTGGAACATAATGATACACAAGGGAATACCAAACATAGCGTAAGCCATGCAAAATATTTTGCCAGTAGTCGTTTGGGGAGTACTATGTCCATACCCTGGAAGAGAGATAAAAGCATAAGTATTCAAATTTCATATTCCGGTGAATTTCAAGCATTTGGTAATAATCAAAAATGGGAATCGCAGCACTCAATGGTTCTTCAAACTCGACTGACTGAAAACTCGAAGATTTTCCCTTAGCGTGATTATAGGAAACAGTATAAAAGAGAAAGAAATGGAAGAGAAGAAAGCCATCAAAATGCTGAATCAAGTAGGCAAACATATGTATTTGTGAACTTTACACTGCACATGTAGTTTTGTTTGTGTTGCTTCTGAAAACTAAAATTTTATGTTTAGTGTCTTCAAAGTGCAAAATGTGACATCGTTTAAAATTAAATTACGCGCTATTCAGATAACGAAGTAAATCTTTCCCTTAACTATGTTGGTGAAACCTTTTAAAAAAAGACAATAAATTAAAGAATAAGTACAGTATAGCTGTACGCAAACGGGGTAAAAAATTAGCAACATCATTTAAAAGAAAATCAAGCAATGAGTGTCTATGAGCAATATTTACCTAACAATCGGCCAAAATTTAATTGTGAGCATAAATATGTGGTTTATGAATTCTCTTGCAATCTTTGCCAAAAGAAGTACGTAGGTCAAACATGTCGACCTTTCATATCTAGATTCAACGAACACCAACGTAGTTTAAAAGTTTAAAGAATCGATATACAAAGAGTGCATTAACTGAATAGAACTTGTTAGGCCATTGTGGTGAAGTGATGGATATCTATCATTTTAGCTGCAAGATTTTGGACAAAAGAAACACGGCGATTACTACAATACACTGTAAACTCTAGGACGCGAAATTTCGCTTGAATTAGGCACGAAATTTAGGCATCAATGCTAACCAACACAAGGACGAGTACCTACGAAGTTCATAGTGCCGAGTTCGTGCCCATTGATTTTTCCTTCGATTTCATTGGATAAACAAATATTAGGTTTGCTGCCTATTAGTGCCTAGTGGCGCCTACTGGTGAATCGAGGCACTAGAAAGGCACTAACTAGGCGCTAACTGGCACGAAATTTCGGCTTCGTGCCTCAGTTAGTGTCCTACAGTTTACAATGTAGGATAGCTGAATCACGCAACATTGCATTGAAAATGCCACAATTGAACAGACGTCATGAGCTGATTTGGTGAGCTGTCCTGACTGGACCACTGGTTTGTTGTATGTAAGAACTGCTTTTTAAGCCCTTGAAACTGTCAGAAGGACGAAACGCGTCGGGCGATATTCGAGCTGAAAATCTAAACTGAGAAAAACGGCACATTCCCTTCGCTTGACAGAGGGTATCGTAGATTCCTCGAGAGGCGGGTTAATCTGCTGACTTTCTCCGCCTGTGAAAATTTCATGCCATGAGGTTTTACTTATCAAAATATCATTTTATTTAATGTGATAGTCAGTATATTGATCATGAAATCAGCACAATTTATAGAATATTGGTATAAGACATCATAGCATTACTTTTACTTATCTGATTCAGACCTATCTAATAGATTCCGCTTGTTAAAATCACATCGGTCCAAAGTGAAATGATTTTCATTCATATAGATAAATGCGTCCTGATGCACAACTGATTTTTTCAACCACAATTTTAATATGTGGTAAACAATTCGTTAATTTGTGGGATGACATCATTGTTAAATAATAAGCATGTTCAATTGGTAAATAAGTTTAGACATGTAAATCATTTACGGTTAAGAAAATGCATGTACAAAACACAACTTTAAAAAGATGCTTGAAACAAGCTCTATGAATCAATCCCTTTTAATTGGAAGGAATGAAACCATGTGTGAAGAGGTCTTGAAACCACAAACGAAACGTGATCAGAAAACAATGATTTCAAAATGTGCTTTGCCCTTAAAACATGATTTTGAAACGTTTCCGTGACCCAATGCAGTTGTCAGGTGGTGGACAAAGTTATTTGACGTGTTAGCATAGCATCAATTAAAAAAATTCTCTGAGTTTGTATTTTTTTAAGCATGATCATATCATAAAACTATCTGCATTATAAGGTGGTTCATGAAATTTCCTTGATAATCAGCTCAATTTCTGCTTAATTAAGACACCTGCTAGCAAGGTTGATATCCAACAAGTTTCATACTACTTATATGGTAGCTACACGTCGGTAGTATATAAACGCAGGAATAATCTTCAAAATTTTAGCTTTTTTTAGCTGCAATATTTTAGCTGTGAAAACAATTTTTTTGGGTCTCCGGAACGTAATCTACGCAAAATACTGAATCCTTTTATGTAAAAATTTTCACTATTTACAGATACTTTTTTTGAGTCGACACTGTACCTACTATAAACTTACTCTATGATTTGACGTCTTGCTAAGATGTCATTCAAATCTTTGAAGCATGTCAGTTTTCCTTCAGGTAAGGCTACGTGACGCCAAGAGGTCACATAATAGGCACGTTCGAGCCATTGTCTGTAGGTCTACCATATAAATCCGAGTTTTCGCTTTGTTTAAGTTGGTGAGACTAGAATGAACAATGGCAGTTTTTTGTTGGTTATTGCAGCCTCTCACTGATCTGGGTCAGTCTTGCTAGATCCTGAGAAGAATCAAATTACTGGAACATGCAGCAAGTTTAGATTCCACAGAGATCTTTTGCTTTGTCTGCATTGTTTGGTCTAGATATGACATTTTTTAGACATTTTTTAATACTGATGTTCACACCAACAACTAGTCCCGAGGGCAGAAAGATCCATTTTCCATTGATGGTAATGCATTTTCCATTGATCAAGCTTGAATTCTGACGAACTAAATCATTAACATCGCATTGAACGTACACAGTCAGTAAATTTGAATCGTGAGGAGTCGAACGATGTGAAGAATAATTCCATTTGATGAATTTATCACGGAGAAACATTTAGTCAAAGATATGTACGATTGACTTGGCAGTCGTTCAGTCCAGTGGCGTAGCAGACCACCTCAGATGAGGTAATCTGAGTCCAATGAAAGAACCGGGAAAAGAACGTAGGCCTACATGTAAATTCCAAGTCAATTTTTAGTCCTTTAGGCGCATTGCTCAAAATATATTTTTTATTATTATAATTTAAAGAGCAAAATCAATTTTCATAACAACTCCATTTCCACTTATAGTCATTACCAAAAACAATACAGGTAAATCATAACACTATAACCTGATGTATTTACTTACGATATAACAACTTTACTTGACGAACTTTCATTGAAGCAAACTTGTCGATAATTGTGTCAACGAACGAACACTCTCCTGATAAGTGTTTGAGAAGAGAAGTTTCGATGCTTAAAAATACCAGTTGTTTCATGCGTTCTTGAGTCATGGTGGAACGCAGGTAGGTCTTGATTCGCCGAAGCACACTGAAGGTTCTTTCACATGTCACCGATGTTAGAGCAATTGTTTGTGAAGCCATTAATGCTTTAGAGACAAGAGGTAGAGCGTCACACAAATCCAAGGAATGCATTTGTTTAAGAAGGGTAGAAGGATCATTTGCTTCTCCAAGTACCACTCGCAAATCTGAATCAGTGAATAGAATGTGTAATTCGTTGCGCAACTTCTCTTCTTCTTCTTGAACTAAATCTGGGTGATGTTTCTTCAGTTCATTCACAAGTCGTACAACTTCAAATGCATCAGCTTTCAGTACATCAAATCTCGATGGCTGAAATAGTTTTATCCACTGAAGACTTTCGATGTTTTCAAATCGTTGGTCTAACTGAAAAATTAGTGTATCGATGATTTCGTACATTAATCGCTTAAGTTTATCCTTCTCAAATTGGGATGACGAAGATGATGGCTTAGGCCTACTTGGAGTGTAACCGCTGTCAAGGAGATGTTGCTCGTTGATTTGTGGGACTCTCTTTTCATGATTAAAAAAGTAAGGCTCATATTGCTTCGCTTCCTCGACGAACGTTTGAAAGGAAACTTCAGAGCGTAGTTCACACAAGTTTGCACGATAGTCTGCTACCTTCGAAGATATTTCAGCTGGATCAATCATCACACCTTGAAGTTTCTTTATCATCATGTCGGATAATGCGAAAACTTTACGAAAAAAGAATAAGAGAAACACATTCTCACAATTTCCCAATTGATATCGCAATCCTTTCGCTTCAGCGCGGGTGTAGCAATCAATTGAGCAAGCAGAGGACTCCGAAGAAATATTTTCTAAAACATTGAAAATTTCACAATACTTAGAAGAAATAGCACAGACAGATTTTCCTCTCGTCAACCAACGCGTAGTTGACGCAAGAGGCAATGGACTGGATAACATAGAAGCACGTTTTGGTGAAGCGCGAAAAAATGTTGTCAAATTTTGCAAAAATCCGAAAAATATTGATACCAACGGAATATTCTTACTGACACTTTGTGCTACTAATGCCCATTTGTGTGCATAACAATGAACGAAGTTTTCTGAGGGCCAAATCTCCTTGATCTTAGTTTGCACTGAATTGTGCTTACCCATCATGTTACTTGCACCGTCGTATGACTGGCCGATCACTGAAGTATTTTTGGTTACACCAACGGACTCAAGACTTTCACATATTACACAGGCAAGATTGTTAGCTGATCTGTCTGCTGACACATTGACAAGGTCAATCAGATGTTCGAAGACCGATCCATTGTGAACAAGTCGGACACTGACAGCCATTTGA
This sequence comes from Prostheceraeus crozeri, assembly GCA_907163375.1. NCBI lineage: Eukaryota > Metazoa > Platyhelminthes > Polycladida > Euryleptidae > Prostheceraeus > Prostheceraeus crozeri. The sequence continues at coordinate 197,952 of CAJQUW010012043.1, forward strand.
CTTGTATTTGAAATGTCCGTTGTATCGTCAGCAATTATAGATATAAAAGGAGCACCTTTGATTCGATTCTCGATTTCACCGCGAACCTGATCATACAAACACTTAATCAAGTCGTTTTGAATATCAGGTGATAATCCTGAAAATGGGAGACTGTGATCAGGAGAGACACAATTTTTAATCAGCGGATCAGAACTAAATTCACTGAGGAGCTTAATCAATTCAATGAAATTTCCACGATTTGGACTGTCAGTGCTCTCTGAATGACCTCTAAAAGAAAGGCCTTGGCAAACAAGGAAAAGAGCGGCTTTAATATGATGTCGCATCATTTCTCTGTTCTTCCTCACTTCCTCGTTGTGCATATTTCTCAAAGTTTTGAACTCCTCATTTAACATTTCATCGATCCTTACTTTGCCAATAAGTTTAAGAGAGGTGATCGCGGCCAGATGCGTAGGAGATTTTATATGTCTCTTCACATGATTAGAGAAATTCGCCAAGTCGAGTAATCCTCTCGTCGATGAAAACACTGTCGTTTTTGGTTTAAAGATTAGGCACGGAAAGCAGAAAAGTGTCTTTCTAATGGGGCAACCAGCCAGCCATTCGTATTTTTGATATTGCACACTAAGATTGCACTTTCTCCTTCCTTCAAAGGTGAAAATCGGCTTATCTCTTCCTTTAGTTTTTAGTTCTATTTTCTTTGCGTAGGATAAAGGAGAATTTTGTAAATTTATCAATTCCTCGACAGTTGCCATGAGTATTCTCCGTTACAAGTAGCGATGTAATTGAGTAATAGCGAAGACCGGAGAGGGTGGTTACACTCTGCTAGCAGATATTGATTCTAGAATATCAGACAGCAGACACATGGCAGGAGGGCGACGCAGAGAGGAGACGTATCATTACAATGTTTGCTGCATCCAGACCAATCAGAGGCGCGCTATTGATAACTCTACTGCTGTACAGGTGTGATTCTGTTGCGAGATAGAATACTCGTATCTCTCCGCCTGTGTTAAAGAAGTTTTGTGAATTGGAAAACGGAAACATCGAACAAGATTATATGACCTTCATGTTAATCAAAATCCTATCATCACATATTTGTAATTTCATTTTCGTTTGTAAATTCCGGTGTATTCTCAGATTATTAGAATACTATAGGCGCTACGCCCCTGGCTTCAGTCTTCAATGTGATAACGCCGTTTGTTCCATAGTGTAACTTTCCTTATGCATTGCGCGTGCTTGACCAATCACGTAAGCCAAAGGGAGACAACTATCTCCTCATGTTACTACCATCGCATACAATGGCTGAGATAAAATCGCGTCACCTCTAGAGTAAAGCGACAGACGAATCTATCTCTGTGGTAGATTCTTACCATAGGGCGATCTATTGTAAATTATTTTATCTAAATTCTTTCATGTATTAAGAGAAATGAAAATAATCGTGAATATTTGCAAACACAGTGATAGGCTCAGGATGCCTCCCCATCGAAAGCCACCATCGTTTAGGTACCGTAGTCATGACAGCGCCAGTCTGCAGCGTTCTATTGCTTTCAACGTATTTAAATTAATTAGCAGTCCTGTGCGCACCCCAAAGGGTTAGGGATTCTGCTTCAGACTTGTTAGCACTAGCATCGTCTCTGTACGGTCTCCCAGGTAGTCTACAGTTTGCTTGCCTACATTTTATGGAGCTAGCTAACATTGCCTGGAATGCTGCATACTCTAACTCAATACCCTATTAACATTTCGACTGCGGGCTCCTGGCCTTATACAGAATCCGCTTAGCGTATATTTCTACAGCGCATGGTGTCGGATTTCTATGGTATGTGCCTTGAAGGGGGCAACGTGGACACTTCATGCTTTTAGGCCGTTGCATTCTCCTCTGTTGCTCGCACGACTTCTGGGAACTCAATCGCACTTGATCTTCACCGAAATTGAGTAAATCGTCACACTGTGAACAGTAATTTCTCGATGGATCTCACAGAATCTTCATCATACCAACACAGACATGAAAACGTCATTACGAAGGATAAATCGTAATCTTATATAAATCCTGATCAAGGCTGATCATTTGACTTCCCAATCTACGAAATTAGATACAAGAAGACAAGACATGAACTTTCCGTCAGGTGCAAGCAACTTACAAGCGCTTTCCAGACACAATTCCTTCCCTGCCCATTTCTGACTTCTTATTTCCTATTTCAGAGGTAAATCGAAGTGTTTTGAAATGATTAGGAAGTGTACATAAAAAGACAACAGTCACAATGTACAGACGTGGAAAAAAGTGTAGACCATTTATGATTAGTTGCATAAACCAGAGTTTCGTTGATGTGCATGTTATACTTTCCACTCTGAAATGAAGTTGGGTACCCGCCACGATACTTGAGTGTGTTGTTCCTTAAAATACCATTTATCATCAGATGCGAGTTCTATCCAGCACTGAAGCTCATTAATCATTCACCGTCCATCATGGTCTGGGGCTGTTTTAGGCTGTTTTAGGCTGTTTTAAGTGATATATGTGGACTTCCAATGCTGACGTGTACCTCCGAGGCATTTCCAGATATTGGAGGATGGGATAATTCCTTTCATGAATATTTCGCGGACTGTCATATGACTGCCATTTATCATCAAGATAATGCCCAATGCCATTCGTTAAGAAAAACAATAACTTGTTTGAAGGCAATGGAATTGAGCGTTTGGAATGGGTCTGTCGGGAATAGTCAGACCTGAATCCAATTGTAAATTGCAGCATGAAAGCCATAGTAATCTTCAACGTGCGCGATCTTGCTCAAAACATCAAGCAGGCATGGATGGAGGCCCTCAGCATTAATGCCAACGACTTCTGGAATCAGTGCCGCGAAGAATCTCAAGTGTTTAAAAGAACAATGTGCTACTCAACAAAATACTGATTTCTGCTATCTTTGGTGTATGATGATAGACACACAGACAGAGAGCATTTGGCATTTTATATCAATCGGTATCACAATTGACTTTAATTAGGTATTTTAGTTCTGGCAAACAATTTTCTTGAGAATTTGCTGGCAAGTTGTGAAATTATAAAAAGCGGTTTAAAATCATGAAAATAGTAGTCATTAGTTTAAAATTGGTCTGAGTCAACAAATTATGATAAAATGCTTCGCATCACATCTACATGTAGAACTGTCTTGAAACTAAATGTAGCTGTTATTAGAAAGTTAGCTATAAACTAGCAAACATTATTCGATAAATTTATATTTAATTTGCAAATTATAATGAACTTCTTCCACATCTGTATTATAATTGATAATCTTTCCCCAGATAAAATTATTTCAATACAAGTTATATTAGTCGATTATTCTTTCTCATATCGTCAAGATAAATAATGAAAACGTGCATCTTAAATGTAGCAACTGTTTCGTGCTCCAGCTACTAACTCTCTCCAGCATATCAGTCTGCTTTGTAAATATTCACAATTATTATCATTTCTCTTTCGATATAAATGCACAGAATTAAGCAACTTGTTCAGTCGTTGTTGCCTAGGAAAGAAGAGTCGCAAAATATATAGCATGCTATTGGAAATAGCACACACTCAAAAAATAAACTGTCAGCTGGACTTTGGACACCAGCAGTAGTGTGCGTGTTGTAATGTAATATCATTTAGGTTACACATCGCTTTCCTCTACATCGTTATTTAAGTTACATTCAATGACGAATGTTAACCAAGAGGGTGGAGAAATCATCTGGTGAACCAATTTTCATGCGCCTGCTGTCTTCTATAATAATGATCGGAAGGACCAACACAATCGAGAAAACTTGTGTGCAATGATCTGAATTCTTCGAATCTGAAGGGATCGCGGCAATCGAAACACTTTCATGGAATTTACAACAATCCGCAAGCGACGCACGACTCCTTCCTATCTCTGTAAGGCATAAAAACTTTTTTTGCCCAATTACTAAATTGCAGCATGTGCCATCGTTTTGAATTGGTATGTACTTCTAGAAAGCTGAAAGGGTAAAACCACAGAATTAAATATTTTGTTCATCTGCTTCAGTTTGCTAGAAGTGTGATTAATACGAAATCGACGGCAGATCGAGGAACCTATTAAGTGGGCAAAAAGGAATTCCCAATACCTTTCAGAGAAAAAAAGTCGTGCGTCGCTTGCGGATTAATGTGAGTTCCAGCAAAGTGCTTCGATTGCCGCAATTCCTTCAGATTCGAAGAATTCAGATCATTGCGCACAAGTTTTCTCCATAATGTTGACCCTTCCGATCATTATCAAAAAAAAAAAAATAGCAGGCGTACGAAAATTAGTTCACCTGATGATTTCACCATCGTCTTCTCATCAGCATTCCTTACTACATCGTGCATACACTGAATCGAATGTTAGCAAAGACAGTGATGTGTGTTTTGGTGTGTGTGAAGTGACATCACAGCACGCACTCCTCTCTCACTGGCTCTGGTGTCCTCTGCTGACAGCTTATTGGTTGCCATTTCCAATAGCAAGCGATACACGAATCATCCATTCGAGAAGGAGCAAGTTGTCTAATTCTGTGATGTGCCATTTCGATATTGAGGTTAGATACGACTCTTCTTTTTTAGGAAACCGAAGCGCGCGCAGATGAATCTGATTCTGTGGATAAAATAATGTAATTATGTGATTACATCTCCCTCCAATTTTGGGAGATAAACGTTCAGATTAAAAAGCGCTGCTGAAATGACCATCAGCTAACCATTATTGGCTATTCGAGTCTCTCAATGACTGAAGCAAAGCTTAATGTCGGATTTCTATGTTCTCATCAGTGGCAAACTTCACAAATCTATATTCAAAGTTCAATTGGCTGTGAGTCGCTGAAGCTAACTTTGACAGGGCAATCCAAGCTCACATGATGGTGATGTCAAAGTCTTAAATGTAGCTCACGGTGCATTTGTGATCAGTCAGGACATTTGCTGTGTCTCCAATCTTTGTACTTCTGTGATCTTCGGCAATTCTCAAACGATAGGATGATTTACTTCTGTGGCTTTCAGAATAAAATTAACAAGTAAACAAATAGCAGCAATGAAAACATTACAATTAACGTGATTACAAAGCTTTCTACAAAGAAAGCACCTGTCACGTCTGCTATTTTCTTGATGCGAACTTAATTGTATTATTAACTTAAGAATTATTATTTTACTTAAGAATATATTGTTCAGTTCATGCTTGCGGACAAGATAGTTAGTGAGCAGCCATCACTTGTAGAAGCAATATTTAGAACATTTTTATTTTCATTGCCACTTTTTTGACGAACCCGAGAACCTATCACAATATGAAAAATCGTCATGCACAATTTACTAGGTAGCATTCAGTACAAACCATTAATGAAAAGCAAATTTAAATTGATGAATATTAAATAATAAATTGCATATTGAAACTTTATTTTCAATAACTCAATGAGAAGCCTTCCCGTTGAATGATAAACTACGTGTGTGACGCCAATTCTTCAGCCGAGGACTAAATTGTTATGCAACACTAATATTGATGTTCACATGCCACATCAGACACATGCCTTTATTATAGAATATCAAAACGTAGATATACCAAATGCATTAGATCATAGAATATCTATGTAATGTGGAAGTACATTAGGGGAATAAAGGTCAAGATGTCAATGACGAGTAGATACGACATTGATAAGAATGATTTGCGCATGTGGTGCAAACTCAATATAGAAGACGCTACAATAGGCTAGATGCATGTTTTGTAAAATGAAAGTTTAACCTACAAGTCAAAGTCTTTGGATTTGGTCAGCGTTGATTTTAATTGATAGACAATTGTGTGTACAAAAGCAAACAGTGATTTCTATAGTCTTGGAAATGCCCCTGCACACATAGAGTGCGTGGATGCATGAATGATTCTAAGTTATATAGGCCTAGTAATAGAGAGAGAGAAAAAATGGGTAACAAATGTATTTTCAGCCTCGCATGACATTTATCATATCGCTCCATCACTATGGTGCAGTTTGTTGATATTGATATCTTAATATCTTTATATCAATTATATTGTATATTGATATGTAAATATTAATATCTTAAAATATACACTGATGAATTTATATAAATGTCAATAGTTATTAAATCTCCTGATTTCTCCTATCTCGGTTTCAGCTTGTTGGTAAACAGATGATGCACATAATCAATGGCGTATTCTCCGGGCCTGGGGGTAATAAAAAATCTAGTTACCAACATGTATATTACAGAAAAGTAACAATTATTTTGTATTCATCTTGCCCTGATCATTTTACACAACTTAGCCATTTTCAAAGTCTCAAATTTCGATATTAGATCATGGACGCTCATATGAATTTTGGTTCGCGCGCGGAGCAGCTGATTCACTCAATTACACACAAACACACACACACACACCTGTTGATGCGTTGTTTCCATTGATGTATCTGATAGCACGCAAACTTCCAATCATAGTCGCTATATCGTCTACAGTAGGAATGAAGTAGAAACAGTACGAACAGTAGAAGTGAGATCAGTAAATTCATTGATTACCAACGGTGACATAATAACAAAACAATTTTGTCTCAAAGATGTTCTACAAAATTGGTCTTTTAGTCTCTCAGAATCATAACGCGGTACAATGGAGCATAAGGAGTGATTATCAGCTTGACATTTGAAAAACAATGATCGGAAGGCTTTTGGTAGCCTAAAGTAATTTACTTTAGCCCCTATAGCCTAGATTCCACCCTATGCTTTTCAAATTTTGTAATCAGTTCATGCATGTAATCCAGTCGTTAATTTTTATCTGTGTATATATTTATATATAATGTATATCATTTATATATTTTATAAATGAATGCAAATACAATAATAAATCAGTGCGTTTATGTCAGTCTATCGACTTCAATGCAGTTATCACTTAGAAATCTCTATTTTTTACTTATCACATGCACTTCCGCTTTGTTGTGTATAAATACACACATGCATGCTTTAAACTTGAAAATTCACCGAAATTAAGATTAACGTCTAATTTGTCATCTGAATGCCTCAAAATTCAAGTTGTCTGGTGTATAAACAGGAGTCAATAGTATGGCGAAGGCCTATGGTCTGAAAACACGCTACGCCACTGTAAATAGTACATGTTAATTGTCACGCTAAATTCAATCGTCATATTATATTATGCATATTTTGATGCATGTATTAATTCGAAAGGTATTCAAACAATCAAATGACATATAATAGCAATAAAGTCCCATGAAATAAGCGCACCGCGCATTTAATCACGTATCTTATAACAGTACATCCTGCAACTAACCCTGTCTATAGTAGAAGCAGCCAAATAAAGATTTACAAACATTTAGTAGCCATTGCTCATGCGATCTTCCTGTTAATTTAAACCCGCTTTTGGTCATTTGCACATGGTTGATAGAGTACACAAAAACAAGTGCATGTAGATCCTAAACAGATAATGTTCTTACATAACTTAGCCATAAAATCACGCTTGACACTAATGGCAAAGAAGAATGAGCAGGTGGAAATTGAATAAACATGTGGGACAGACACTGTGCAATTCAATCGCATTGTTGAGCAGTTGAACTTGCAGAAATATGGAATTTTATGAAGTTGTGGAAAGAGAACAAAGTGATAGACATTAAACAGATCTTATCAATGATTTGATCAATGGTTTTAAGCTTTTGAAAACTGGAAAGAGAATGTGTCATGACATCTTCAGTTAATTAACATGTATCTCGGATGGAAAAAGTAAGCGATTTACCGACTGACTGGTGCAGGAGGCATTTGCCACCACTTGCAATATTAAGCGTAGAAGACTGGCAATTGACAGCGGTTAAGCATCGGATTCTCAAAGAATTCAATAAACATAAATAAATTTGATAATGAAGCTTTTATTGTAATAAATGTTAAAGGAGTGTAGTTCACACTGGAAATGACTGGCCAGAGTTATAAATCGACCCTGTCCGGGCCTGCTCATCTCAAGCTCCTCGGCCTGTTGTTAATGCTTTTGTCATACATAATACATTGACCTTTATAATACTGTATTTGGTATACCATCATGACTAATTTCATGAATATCTGACTTTTGATCTATCAATTATTTCGACTTTGAACTAGAATTTTGTCAAAGGCTTTAAAAACTTTATGCGTAATTTAGAGTAGGATTACTCGTTCGCCTGGTTTTCAGAAATGTCGAACATCAAGATTGACAAGGAGATATTCGTCTCACGCGACTGGTCAAGGTCAAGGAAACGTAATTCAGCAGAATTAGAGAACACGCGTGAACTTCAACTGTCTACTCTATTACGCAGCATCAAAAACATTCGTCAAATTAAAATATTTTTTTATACTGGTCTCACAAACTCAATTTATTCCAAGAATTTTCGATATAGCAATTCACTCCTCAATTTACTTTCACGATCACTATTTTACTAACCGCGCGCGCTTGAAGTGATATAAATGTCCTGATTCGTCAGAATTCAGACTTGAATTTACGGTACACTACTCAATGAAAAATGCTATTCTGACTTCTAGTGAAAGGGTCTGGCTATGACCATCAGTATTGAGAAAAGCAAGCATTACATTGGATCGTTGCAAGTTGACTAAATGGAAGTGATAAATGTTCAGGCCCGTGCCCGCGTTTGTTGTAAAACTTCAAGCCCAGGCTCTGCCCGTGGGCTACGCGCACCACTTACAAGTCTCTGCCTGGCTTTGAAAGTCGCAACTAATTTGCTTCGAAGCTAAAGAATTTGTGTCTGAAGATCACTTTACCAATCGGGATGCCAATATCATTACTGATAACCACGAAGTTTAATGGTATCGGTGCGTTGTTCACTTTGTGGCGACTTTCGTAGCCAGCCGGTCGTTCCAGAGATCGCTCATTAGTTAATGACGCCCTCAATGAGGCATCACTAACGAATTTCGTTCCAGAGATCGCTCTCTTAATGATGCCTCAATGAGGCATCTCTAAATTCGTTCAGAAGACGTATCACAAAGGCATCATAAACAGATTGATCTAGTGACAGCCATCAGGCAGTCTTTAGAGCATCACTATTTCCTTGTGTATCGTTCAACAAAGTTTGCAATGGCGAATATGACCGAAGTTGTGTTGGATTATCACTCGTCAAGATGCTACAGAGAAAGATATTCTCCTTTAGAGATAGGCCATCTTTCCGAAAAGACAATACGCTCTGTTTACCGGTTCAATGGCGTAGAAATGACCAAAATTGCCAATGATCTATAACCCTTCATAAATCAGAACTATGAAAATACAACGTTGCGAGGGAAGCGATTGTCCACAATTGAGCAAGTCATTATTGCAATGAAATTCTATGGTCATGGGTCTTCATTTCGAAACCTAAGCGAGCAGTATGGAGTTGGGATTGGCACTGTTTCTCGAGTTATTCAATCAGTGACAAAAGCTATCCAACAAGCATACAAAGATCTCATCAAATTACCAACGACCCATGGAGAGTGCAGACTTTATCCAACGAGTTCCATGATATAGCTGGATTCCCAAACGTCATTGGCTGTGTAGATGGATGCCTCATACCCATCAAACGTCCTACAGTTAACGAACATGTCTATGTTTGCCGGAAGGGATATCACGCTATTAATGCTATGTTTGTGTGCAGGCCTGACCTCCGCTTCACATTTGTCGATGGGAGTTTTCCTGGAGCCACTCAAGATGCTGCGGTGTATCGGGAATCCCAACTGAGAGCAGCTTTCATGGACCATCACATTCCTCAGGGGTACCTCATTGGAGACAGCGGATACAGGCTCTCCAATAATTTACTCACTCCTGTTCCCCATCCCGCCTCTGGTGACACTTCTACACTCAACTACAACCGGGCACATCGGAGAACTCGAAATTGCGTGGAACGATCGTTCGGTGTCCTGAAAAGCCGATTTCGCTGCATAGACAAGAGCGGTGGCCCTCTACGTTTTACCCCATCAAGAAGGCCTCATTGAAAAGTTTAATGCACGCGCTCAATGAGCGGGTTTAACGAGCGATCTCTGGAACAACCGGCAGGTTACAGTGTAGATGACGTAGTGTCGTAGAATATTGCATTAGATGGCATCAATTAATGTGAAAGATACACGTTTGAATCCCTGACCGCTCCCCCTTGATCATGAAATTGAGCCGAAGACCAAGATTTCATTTATAGTCGAAATGACAATGTCGTTGTAATAATTGAATTCTGTCAGCACTTCGTCTATAAAAAATTAGCTTTATTGACTTCAATTGCTTACTGAACAAAGATTCGGTGAGAGCAAAATGCAAGCGAACAAAAAGATAAATGCACAATAAGGAGAAGTGACAATGCAGCTCATAGAGATACAAGCATGATTATTTGCAAAACCGACTGACTATGTCAAGATTTTAGGAAGTGTGACATGGAAACATTCGAAAGCGTAGGTTAACACTGGACCAATTCAAAATTCAAAACGTATTTTTACAAAATGGATAACGGTGCAGATTTTTTTTAAGGTTAAGATGTTGAAATATGTACAAATAAAGATATTCAGATGATTGCTTGTCTGAAAAATTGATGATGGTGATATAGTATTTAAAAATGAGATTCTTCAATAACAATATGAATCAATAAGGTCATAAATACTGTACTGCGTCCCTGGAAGAAGAGGTTGTAAAGATTCAATAAATTCTAAACAGTTTGTATGGTGAAGACTGACAAATTTCAATTTGTAGCCAAAGAGATTTAAGCTCAATTAATATCAGGTGTTTTATCATCGATTCCTTTAGTCTACTCAACAATCACACCATTAATAAGTTTATGTGGAGAGCCGGTCCAGCGGTCTGAACTGAGTCTGAACTAAAAACTGTCTGAGGCTATATTCAATTTGGTAGATAGAGATCAACTTCTCTCCCTCTCTCTCTCCCTCTGCATCTCCATCTCCATCTCCCCCTCAGTCTGTTGCGTCTACTGATCCCTCTGCTGTTGTCTTTGTGACACTCAACGCTTTATCGACATCATGCGCTATCATTATCACCTCGTCGGTCTTCCCCAAGGCCGCCTGCTGTGACGTCATCTCTTCAGCTATTCCTGACCACAACACCGCAGGGAATTCCATCCCATCGAATCTTCCTTTTATGCTTTCTGTCTGTTCCAGACATCGTTCCACATCATTTCTCCGTCTTGTGCGACAGTGAAGTCAGTTTCTCAGACTTCAGCGAAATCTCTGCTTTGATCTTTCAAATATTTAATCACTCCACGGCAAGATTGATTGGTGAATTCGACGTGAAATGTCTCATGACATTTCGTTCCTCGCCGAGATCTCGACTCCTCTGTCTGCGTTGACCGCATAAGTCAGAAAGGCATGTAAAACATGTCGTACCATGATATGCACTGAACAAAATGATTTATAGGCCACTACAGTTCTTCTCTGTCATCACAAATTGAGACAATTAATGCTATACGACCACATACGCGGTAATATGAACCGATTCGACCCCTTACTTAGTATAACTCAGAATTTCCTCAAATCTACTCATAATGCTGAAAGCCTCATCAATGCTGAATATGAACACTTAAATTATTGGGTAGTGTCGAATTCTTTTGCTTTCAATGATGCAGAATTCAGATGCATTATTTTCCGCAGGAAATATATCTTTCTTGCAAGTGTGTGAAGCTAGCGGAACTACCCAGAGGAGCCATTCTTTATTACAGTGTGATTGTATTCGAAACAACGTGCGTGTGTAAGTAGGTACATTTTAGTGACAAATTCGTAAGAATAATAAATGGTTCCTCAGGCATCACAATCAGATTGAAGAAAAAGTGAAATTCGGATTTCCGGTTAAAAACTGCATTGCTATGAAAAAGAAATCCCATGCTTGTTAACAGCACAACAAACTGGATCAGATAATGACGAAATAATAGTTATTTACGCAACAAGTGCAAAGTATCCAATTTTATTGCATTTTCCGAGATCAGCATGTTTATGCACGAGCACGAAGAGCGAGGGCACAGTTTGTTGATCGAGAATAATGCAACTAAGATGGATATCTTTGCACGAGTTGCGTAAATAACTTTACATTTCACAGGATCGTCAGAATCTATGACCATCCAAATTTTGTTGATGTCAAATATCCACCTCTATTTGTTGTGGAATTGTAGATATCAGCGGTAATTCTTGATATTTCCATGTAGAATTTACCATTTTAGGTAATGGATTGTAATTGTTGGTCTCCTGAATATAATTTTCTCGTTTAAAAAAATAGCGAAGATCATATTGAATAAAAAGCAAACCAAGCGGTGGTGATTGATGACTTTCTACGATTTTAGGGTCCTACCGCATTGGGCAATTCAGGAACAGCATTGATAAGGATATAAGTTGATTACGAAATCCGTATGAATTTCGTCGGTGAATATGAAGGCATTCGTGCATCATTGAAAAAAGTAGCCATCAATTTTCGTTTAATGAAAGTTGAGTAATACAAGGCCGGAAATAAACCACACATGTTACATCGCTTCATTGCTCATGAATTCTCGAATGAAATCCACCAGAGGTCCAAATAATTATGCAGGAGCAGGTTTTAGATAATATAACGCAATTAATTATTATCTAATTGTATCTAATTAATAATTATTTAATCAATAATTAATGCAATTAGATAAGAAAACCATTGAAAATAGAAAGTCACAATTTATTTGAAATTGACCATCGATGATATGCTTGCATGTATACATGTACACTGTACAGATTCTTCCGACAATTTCTCTGCAAGACTGGGCCGGGCGTATTAATTAGTATGTTCAGCAATCAATTCAGCTGAATTCTGATGTAGGCCCTACTTCACAATAAGGAAGTGAATTGTTTGCCATTTGGTGCATGGTTTTATCCAGATGCACACTACCGTCATTAATCAAGTTCATCGAAGTTAATGGCCTCCACTTCAGTACATGGTATGGGAGTTGAACGTCCCTTAGATATCTTATATTAATCACAGATGTCCCTGGATATAGAGAGGGAAATTATTTGATGAATCCCGAGGGCTTTAGGCCGAGGTATATATTAAATAATTTCACGATCTATGTCAGAAAATCGTATAGGTATCCTCTATCCGTTATAAAGTATGCCAGATTATTAGGACCATAGATATCCGCGATAGAATCCTTCTCTACCAAGATTTTCCCTGGGAACAAATTTTATCAGATGAAGGGATTCTGAAATACGATTCTACAGCTATGTAATAGACTGGTATACTTTATAGGATGAAAAACTTTCTACGTGCTAATGTATTCCAATGAAGGAGTGCAATAATATGCCGCGCAACTAGTGCATGATTGCTTCTTTATAGCATTCCACGAGTTAGATATCTTACATGCCCGAGCCCGTAAGGGTGAGGGCTATTTAAATCCAACGAGTTCGAATGCTATGATGAAGCAGTCTCATGCAAGAGTTGCGTAGAGAATTTTATTTGGCGAAGTGCTTTGATGATTACGGACAGATTGTGATTAACATGTCTATGATTATCAAGAGAATTTGAACAGAAGATTTGAATCGTGAAAATATCTATTCACAGATCTAGTCTACACTATAGCAGGACAAGGGCACTCATAATTGGCATCGATTACGCTCCTTCCCGTGCATTGGAGTAAATATTATTTCCTGCGCGGGCAATAATCTGCTTTACAGGTCAAATAAAGCGATTAGATATCTACAATGCATGCACGGAGATAAATAAAGGCTGTTTATTGCACTCCTTGAAATTTATGCACTCTTTGGAAAGCAAATTTTTTTATGGAAGCAATAATCATAGAGATTGTTGCACTGTAAAATATAAAATCTTTTTTCTGGACCTGTCAGCGAATGTAAGAAATTAGCTCCGCTGGGTGGTTCCGCTAACTTCACAGCGGAACCACTTTTATCTTTAAACTTAAATTTTTCAAAAGCGAGTGTGACTTTTTGAAATTTGAAACCAGATTCGTGATCGGGAGACTGACATTGAAAAGTAGACGTTGCTTAGATCAGAGGCACACTGATAAAAAATGATTCCGCTGGGTGGTTCTACTAACTTCACACACGTGTGTCTTACTTCATTGTACGAGGTGTCTTGTTGAACACATACTTAAATACAAAAGGTGTCATGTGGAATATTTTGACATTGAACATTGTAATGAGACGGAAGCTGGATGTTCGAAGCGCTCATATTTAATCGAAATTTATGCCTCTAATATTTAGTCACTATAATTGTATGTTGCACTTGTAAACTGGACTCATCGTGCTATAACATTGCACAGAAGATTTAGCAAATTATAAATTTTGGATGATTTTCTTCATGACTCACTGTTAAAGTCCAGATCATCCTCTTTCTGAAACTGTTCCTAATAAGACGAGCAAGTGTTATTTCGTGGTATTAACGAAGCTAAGACCCAGCTGTTTGCCGTAATTCAATTGTGATATAGAACAGTTTGGTGACGTTGTCTTGAGCTGTATTTAGTGGAATTCTCCTTGTAATTTTTTATTTTCATTTGACTCTTTCTGCCTCTCCCTCTCTGCCCTCCTACTTTTTTGATAAGACATAATGCATGATTAATTTCAAAATTTTCAAAACTATGCCTGACCTACCCCTACAGAAGTTCATACGAGAGAGAGAGAAGGATTTAAAGATAAATGTGTGTGAATTGAATCACTTTTATTGTGATCAATGAGTTAAATCAAAGGAGACGGAGTTGACTTTAATTCATAAATTCATATATTGTCGAGACGAGTTAGTACCTAAATGATCTACAACGAACTCTGCACTGTTGAGATTTAAATACGACGAATATATAGAAAAATATATTACTTTATTGCTTTATTGAAATACCGCACACGAGAGCTGATAAATCTTGCGTTCCTTGTGGAATTGAAAAATTCGACTGGCATTATTTGGATCAAAAATTTCAGTCATGTCAATATATCCCGAACTAGAGAGTCATAACTTACATCGAACTTCAAAGTCGGAGACAGCTTTTATTGTCTGCAACTACTGGAAGATTTGATTTGAATTTTTGATAACTCTTGCAAATCATATACAGGCTTTAACCCTATCCAGGGCTCTGGAGGACATCGAGATCCGGAGGAAGGCGATTGTATGATGAAACAAAGAACGTGTGCGTTTTCCATCAATGAAAATCGATCAATATAAAGGTAATGTCACAAAAATCTGCAATTATGTAAAGTAGATTGGTAACGATAAAATACCAAACAGTATCATCCGCTAACTTAGTAGCAAATGGGGAAATGCTCGTGAATAAGGACGTGCTCTTGAAAAAGAGACACAAAACTTCTTTGTAAAATATAACCATTGTGCAACCAAATGATGTAAGTAATATATGAGATGCATTGAGCGAGTGAAATTCACCGGTGTACGATTGAACTGAGCGATCCGGATATTCCAACTTCTACCACTGAACTGAGCGAAGAATTTGCCGTTCATTACCTGAAGAATGAACTGAACTGATTTTTTTCCAATTCTTTCAATTCCTATCGATATATTGACATTAGCACATTGACGTGCTATATCTGTGTCTAAAATTTTGCGCATTTTGTAGTTCAGCATATAAATTCTACATCTTGTATTCTTATGCCTGAATGTATAAGTAGTGTCATGATTTAAATGCACTATAAACTTTTGTCGATCCCTATGATTTGAAACATCAACAAATGAGTAGAGCGAACTTCGGTGAGAGGAAATTTTTCGAAAGTTACGCAAAATTTTGCTATCACCATGTACAGGGTGCTTTAATGACTTACAGCATAGACTGAACTTTCAAATCAATGTTCTGTATACATATATGCAGAAGTTTTTGGCAGTTGAGATCTTTTCAATTTTAAAATCATGCAACTGAGTTTTGTAGGGGAGTGTTTCATGTCTCAAAGTTATTGGCTTTTATTCAGAAAAGCGCATTTTTTCAAATATTTGAAAAATTTGATTACCAACTCAGCTGTTTCTGCCTCACACGGCAACACGCATAACCGAAAGTAAAAAAAATCAAAAAATCATATTGATGCAAAGAGAGTACATGTACGTTCAGATCCTTTTATTTTTTCAGACAAATAATGTGAAAAATACAATTGTACCTCCTTGCAAAATTGAGTGAGCGAAAGAGATGAACGAGTGGGACCGATAAGGACAACTTTAATCAATAATTTTATCCTGTTCAGCAATTAAAATTCACAATGTTAATATTCAGTGATGATAACTATTACATTTTTTGAATTGATGAGACAATTGTAATTAATCTAATTGCCATCACGGCCAATTTAGCATTGAAATTGACATTTCTCGAAATAATGAAAGGATAGCGACAATGTGAGAATATAGACGATGTAGATAATGACTTAAAATTAGCTTAATTGTTTCCTTGTGTATTCATTAAATGTTGCGTTTTAAGCAGGGATGCGGAGTCGGAGTCCTATCAAATGATCGGACTCCTACCACAAATGATAACTACACCCCAAAATATAATGAAAACGTATTATTTATCCTCGTGCATAGCTGTCACTGTCTTGATATGTCAACTTTCTCCGTCAAACAAAAGTACAGCGACACTGCTGCATGCATAGCTGGTAATAGTTGAGGGAATAAACCGTGATAGTGAAAAAAAGCATTGTCTTTTCACTCGATGATTTAGTGGAGAAGACAAGTATTCCTAGCCTCGATTACATCTACGCACCAAAGATTACATCAGAGACAAAAATGAAATACTAGTTTGTTTGAGAACATTACATCTTACCCTCACGTTAATCGTGTGTGATGGCTCCGCCAAAGCGCATATTGAAATCGAAAGTGCACTCATATTTTTTTGAAGAAGAATGGTGGATCTTCCTGTCTGGTAGAGACAGGAGAAAACCGTGTGAAGCACGCATCAACAAGATGGGAGGAGGCGGGTCGCATGCATCCAGCTTAAAGCGACATTTGATAAACTTTCATCGAAAATGATTGATAATTGATGCAGCAATGATCACTGAAGATAGATTCAGGTAAGCCTCGTATAGTGATCTATGATGTAGGTTAGCAATTTTTCTAAAAAAACTAGGTTATATATATACGGCCACCCGTAGTCGGAGTCGCAGTCCTATCAAAATGATAGGACTCCGCATCCCCTGTTTATAAGACGTTACGAACATTTTGTCTGACTTAGTCTATCAGTAATGATCAGGAAAAAATTCTTTGAAAGAATGTAAACAGAACATTCAAATATTCAGTTGCATTCTCAGTTGAAAATGAGAGCAGACCAAAAATACTCAATTATTATTCACAACTAGCAAAATATTTTTAATTGTGCACATGCTTATTCAGATTTACTGCATGTGTGACAGCATGTTGAATGGGAGAGTTGTGATGACGTCTATGGATGTGAACTAGGCCTGCTGATGATTCCTGAATTTGGATGAAATGGAAGTTATTCAGGTCTGGTTTCATTTTTCAACTTTGAATATTCACAAGTTGTCTAGAAATTTACAGAATATACAATTACAGTATGCATTGTATGATAGCAGGATTCTGGAAGCGGCTTTTCCAGCAGTCGCATCTATCTCCGATTGCCTCTGCCTCTACAGATCTGCCAGTTGTATTCCGTCCCATAAAGTGAACGAAATGAGCTAACTGAACAATTAACTGAATGGCTTAGCGCTAATTCAAAATGAACGGAGAACTGAGTGAACGAAGAGCAAAGTCAAATAAACGAGGAACTGAATGAACCGGAAGAATTGCCTCGTTTGAATGCACTGATCAGGGTAGACAGCCTAATTATCAAAAATGGTGTACCTTCCCCCCTTCATAATTGTTGACATTGCCGAGTTGTAGACAATATGCAATAATGATTAATGGACAGTGACTTAATTCTATTGACACATCCAGTAAAATGAGATAACTCGGACAAAGTCTTTAAAAATCTTTGATCATTTCCATCTTTATAAATATCGGATGAAATATAGAATTCAATCGAGATAATTAATTAAAAAGTCAGAAGCTACAACTTTTTGTTGTTTAATTTCCAATATTTCGGCTTCACAGCCTGCGCCAGGGATACAACAGGGAGAGAAAAGCTAGGAAGACATGGAAATATGGAAATACAGACATCTGTATACCGCCATTTACGAACATGTAATATGAATGCAATAAGAACAAAGGTCCTTGCTACTGATTCAAACACTGCCAACTTAGGACTATGAGAGGCCATTTTTACACAAAATCTATGTCCAGCATTACACTCAAGAGACGAAAGTGAAGAGCTTCGGGATTTTATATTTCTTTGACATTTTCATGACTAAATTCATTACCTTTTGAATTTTAGTTTTCCATGTCTTCCTAGCTTTTCTCTCCTTTTTGCATCCCTGACGCAGGCTGTGAAGCCAAAATATTGGAAATTAATTAACAAAAAATTGCAGCTTCTGACTTTTTAATTAATTATCTTGATAATCATTATGGTAATAATGCTGCTAAAAAGTAATTTTGATATTTTACTCAATCGAGATGACTGAATTCATAATGACATCATGAATTCATCAGATGACTTCAGATGAATTCTCACAGCCACAAAGGTGTACATGAAGTTATGTGCGACATTCTCATTCACGGCTAATAGTCCGGCAGCCAGAACGACTTTCTGCAGGGAACGAGGCCGAAACTGAGACTTTCACAGAATGATATACACCCTATGCCTACTGCAAATCGGCGCGTCTGCCGTGTCCTAGTGAGTTCCTCTTCTTTTCAGACAGGATCAAAGAAAAACACATGTAAATCCAATAGGACGCAGATTGGAGTTTTTGGCTGAAATGAAATTTTGTATGTTTTCTATGATTAAATGAAAAGTACTGAGCCCAGAGTCATATTTTTTGGCATGGAATGTCTTCAGGTCATTTCCTATGATGTGCATGTGCTTTTATCATGCATCTAATCGGCAATGCATGTGAGAATGTGGTTGAATGTGGACAAAGTTGCTCAAAATGTTTGTGCTTGCCGACATTAAGAGGCTCGCCAAATCTAAATGTGTTTAGCTTTATAGACAGGGGTGCATGAAAGTAAAAGGAATGACCTGAAGACACTCCATGCCAAAAATTATGACTCTGGGCTCAGTACTTTTCGTTTAATCATAGAAAACATACAAAATTTCATTTCAGCCAAAAACTGCAATCTGCGTCCCATTGGATTTACATGTGTTTTTCTTTGATCTTCTCTGACAAGAAGAGGAACTCACTAGGACTCGGCAGACGTGCCGATTCGAAGTAGTCATAGGGTGTACATCATTCTGTGAAAGTCTCAGTTTCGGCCTCGTTCCCTGCAGAAAGTCGTTCTGGCTGCCGGACTATAAGCTATTAATTGCTTCATGACACTTGATTCCATAGAAATCGACAACAATAAAACCTCTAGAACGGAGGTTAAGCTTCATGCAATACACAATAGTGGCACATAAATCGCACGCATTTTCATTTAGATACACCTGTCAACGGCTGTATCATTGGGTTAGAATCAGTCACATGTGTAATTCTAAGCTTTTCATTGGTCAGTCATGCCCCAACTTAGTTCCGCCGGCGGTGCCGCGACCTTGAGTCAATTTCCATTCTAGTCAACTTCAGTTAAACAATCTATTTCTATGCTTGATTCATTGCTATCAGCCAATTATTGCAATTGAATGTTTGATTGATTATTTATGATATTGAAGTTTGTTAATTGACTGTTTAACTTGCGCTCCAGTCACCACATCGAAAAAACAAGCGTGTGCAGAAGCCACACAACACATTATCATCTGTACCTTGCAAAACACAATGCTTTTGTAAAAACTTTTAAAAATCTGATTCATGTTCTACTATCTAGGCACACGTTCTGTTCTCTAGGCACTCATGATTATGTTCCATTGTCCAGGTACATATGATTATGCTCCGTTATCTGGAAACGCACGATTTTCATTCACCTGACTTTGGTGAGAGAAAGGATAAAGATAATTGATTCACATCAAATCAATGATATCACAATGAAAGCAAAGACAGCAGATTATACGGCAATAACAAATGCTGCAAATTCCATCGGTACTTAAATGAGAAATGTGAAAGCAATGAAGGAGAAGTGACAATCCGAAAATAGTCGTGTCAAGGGTATACAATGCAAAAATAAAAAGCGGTTGAACAAGGGAACTAAAGGAACGAAGTGAGATTCTCTTGCACTAATCAGAGCTCCCGAATACGATCAGCTCGATTGAGCCATTTTAAAATTATTTCCACTAGAAGCCTCTAAAGGGACATAGAGTTGTGAAGAGGGCAATGAGGTGTAAAACGATTCTGAGGATATTGCTCCATCAAAGTTTTCGAAGTCAAGAAATGGAGTCAAGAACCATGACAGCTGATGAAAACTATCAAAAGATAGATGAAAGTGAAGAGAACAAACTAAACGAGATAGTAAAACATAATGTCGTTAAGGAGCAAACTCTTGCCGCAAAGCGTTCAGTGGAAAATTGATCTTCTTGCCCCTGGAGACTAGTTCTGCACGTGACCATCAGTATTGAGGAAGGTCATCTCTCAACCCAAACACGCAGATAAGGCAATTTATTTCTGTGATACTGCCATATCTCGCCTCGCACTTCCTTTAGGATCGATTATTTCTGATGGATTAGTCGGAAACATTATCATCCAAATGTATTGTGACGTTATCACATCATTGAGAATCAGTATTAGAGAAGTTTAGAAGAACAGACTATGGGTACACACTCTGAAAAGATCTTTTCATTTACTAAGTAAACAAAAGTTTAATCAGCACAATAACATCGGTTAGATAAATAGAAGCTATTGCTCAGCAATGCTCATTAACAGCGATTGCGAAGTAAGCAGAAGTCTTTGAGCATGGTGTCATCATCTGTTGTCATCTCTAAGACTTCAAGAGCCTCAATGACTCTGAACATAACAAAGAGATCGCTTGAAATCTGGAATTGCAAATGCACATTGCACTTGTTACAAAGAAAAAAACAAAGCCTTCATCCATCGTATATGAATACATACATCGTATATGTGTGAATGTTTTGAACAGTATTACATGGGTGAAACACGGAGACATGCACAAACCAGAACAACCGAACATATCAAAGGCAGACCAGCATCAGAGATATCTATGCATATTCATCCACAGTCTCGTGATTGCTTCAAAATTATCAAGCGTACCTCAAACACACGTGTCGCTGAATCTCTATTCATCAAGCAGTACATCGACGAGAAGAAGATATTGATGAACAACAACCTGCGATCGCAAGAACTCTTTTTTTAAACTTCGCTCTATTTTATCTTGTATATAAACGTGTCGATATTGTATTCTTTTAGACTGTGTATGAAAGCGCTATGGTGAATAAATTTCGATCAACCAAAAAAACAAGGATTTAAAGAAAACACGACTCACATATTTATAAATAAAACGAGCCGCATGCAGCCTTTTAGACCGATTAAATATTATTTTTCAAAAGAGTAAATATTGCACAAGAATAGTTCATTGCTGTATCAACATTGTCAGCTGTTTGATGAGGAAATAATAGAAGAAAGTAAACATCCATGGATCAGGTGGTTCCTTATTAATGATATTACTCCAGAAAGACACACACAATCGATTGCGACATTCTTAGAAATGAAATCAGAGTTCAAAGGCAGAATCAAACGTCTGACAATTGACTTAAAACATTGTGTTTGCAATTGAACTGTCACTTGCAGACTCGGATCCATTTATTTTAATGTGTATTGTTGCAGCTGTGTTGCAGTAAATAGTGACAAACCAGTCATCATAACAAGAATACGAAAACTAGATCCACTTGATTTCTACTAATGAGAAATCTTAGTAGAAATTAATCTAATTGAAACTTAATTAGAAATCTCACTCTTGCAACTTTAATGCTGATTACTCTTCTATTTCCGGAAGACTATGAAAATTTAGAATATCAAAGTTTCCCTTACTCCCAAACTTTGTTGTTTCTTTGTCTTAAACAGTGAAGTCCTTTCTAGGCAGACGATGGCTGTGACAATATAGGACTACTTACAAATAACTGGAAATTTGTCTACAACATCAAATAATATCGACTCCTTCTAAAAATCACCTGATCCATTAATGGCTGAGGTATCTTCAGAAATTAAGTTTAAAAAACGCTTTTCAAAAGCAATTTGCGGACTTAGGCCTACGAGTTATTTATTGGACGAGGTTGGGGGTTGAATCATTAGAATTGCGCTAGAATGCATATTTTTGACGTATAGTTTGGTCGATGTCGGGTCCAAATGCTGCAAAAAGGGCAAATCTGAATAAAAATGGCTGATATGACGCTTAACCGAAATGTTTTCAAATTTAAACATGGACAATATTATTTCACACAACACCGGCATGCGAATAAGTGACGGATTATGATGGCAATGCATAAAGCTTCAGTTGTACTTAGAAAGTTGATCCATCCTTGTATTAGGCCTATTGCTCATTGAAGTGTCATTTGGGTGATATACCTACCGGTAGGAAGAAAATCTTTTTGAGCATTTCGTCACGTTCAAAGTGTACTCAACACACATCCTTTTTATTCACAAATCCTATTTATCGGCATCACAAGCACATGAGGACAGAAAAGCCGTAAAGTCAAACAAAAACGGGAGCTACTGACTCTTTCTTCCTAAATTCGCGCACAAAGGGCTTAATAGCATGGATTTGTAGATCTTGAAACGCTGGATACAAAAATCAAATTCTTAAGTGTCACAGCCAGTCGCTTTCGGTTATAGGTAAGGTTAAAGGATTCTCATTGGAATCCAATAGTAAAATTCAAGACATATCTATGAATTGTGAAACACTTTTTTTCGTACATTTTCTTTTGCAGAGAAGAAGCTTTTTATCAGAATGACATGAAATTTGAAAAGCTGAAGTGAGTCACAAGATTCAGTATTTGATGTCTGAGAGCCTCTACAAAATGAGTAAATTTCATGTTTTGACATAATTTTGGCGATTTTACTCAATTTGCAGAAGCTCTCAAACATCAAATGCTGAATCAAGTGACTCACCTCAACTTTTACATCGAAGTAACTTTTTTTACTATCCGTGTAATATGCGAATCATCCTCCAGTTTGCAAGCATATAAAGAATAAGGACTGAAATATGTAAATACTGTTGCAGCAATGGATAACGGATAATGAAACGCAATCTGTCAAACAGAAATAAACAAAAACCGGCTTGAAAACTCTTGCGGGTATTGAGAACGCTTGTACTCATTATCACAAAACGTCGATATGGATTTAGAATTCATTTCCTCAGTTGTTAATGCAATAGTCTGAAGTGGCTGGGAATTTTGTCAGTTGAGAGTTTCCTATTGATTAAGTCACAATTACTGAATTCGATTAGCCGATAAACTCAGCTCAAAGTCAATAAGACTTTTTTGCTTCCGATTGTGGCTGTAACTCTGCACTCCGCGAACGTTCGTTTCAAATAGGTTCTATTTAATCGATGAAAGTGCGTTAGATAATGAACTATCAAAAATAGACATCTGCTTCAATCGGAAAAATGTTTCGTAAAAGAAGTTGTTGATATAAAACTTGCTAGATCGCTGATTTTGCGTTGGGAATCAAATGCTCATTCAAACATTCATCTTGAAATTCAAATTTATGGTCTTATCTTGAAATCAGTGATAACAAGACGCCGCATAATTTTGTGGAGTTTAGGCTGACTCTGAAATAGTTTGTCATTATAATGATGTTTATAACAGGTCGAAATAGAGTGTGGTGCATCTTCCAAAGGTAGCCCAATGTGGGGACAGCACCGATTTAAATGCATTTGCCCACGCGTCCCGAATATAAATATTGATAAAATGTAATTCGCTTCTATCATTCGAGAGAAATGAACAAGATTGCATTGCATAGTATCAAATTGCCAATTATTCTATAGCTCAGGGAATAACGGAATTGATTTTCGATCAGGTGTCACAATACTAATCGAGACAGAAATGTATGTCAACATGAATCAGCTAGTGGATCTTGCACAATCAGTTCACTAGAAAATGTCAAACAAAATTGATGATCTATTTCTAAATGACAATTTATTACAATACTTCAAATATAGAACGCTTAGAATGCTTAAAACCTATGCTTCTCGGGTGTTTAGCTTTAATTCCTGTTGCAATTGAAAAGTGGTGTGTTATAATATGCAATCTGTTTTAAGGATTAGATCAGACAAAGACACTGGTTTAAGGAAAAACAGTTGTTGCCATTCTATTCCATGTCGGCAAATTAAGGCACACTTGTTACATTATCAAATGCAATGTAAAAACACCAATAGCAAAAAGCAATGGAATAATGAAAATATTAAGAAATATACTCATTGCTTCGTATACTGAAAGGAAAACTTTAAAGACAGGGAATACCAGCCAAGCTGTCACGAAGAAAATATGGAATTATGGCTATGGATACATACATGCATGATTGTTTAGTGAAAAATACGCATTATGCATCATGGAAAGATATCCTATTTCTTCTTGAGATGCATCTGCAGAGTAAAACGCCTATGTAGCACAGGTGTTGTATTTCAGCATAATGCATGCTATTGTGCAGCTTTCTATGTATACAGGTTAATAATTTCTACAATCAAGTCGTTATATAGCACCATAATTACCTAGATATCATAGTACCTAGATTTACCTACTTTTTTTACCTAGATTTACCTAAAACGATATAGGTGACGGTGACTAGGCATACTAGAATTAAAAAAAGCATCTTCGGATTTCGCCTTCAGGTTTGAAGAGTTTTCTAACGGACTTGCAATCGCTCACTTTGCTTTTGCTGCTGCAATGTCTGTTAGTGCGCTCATTGAGAGAAGCCATTTTGTTGAGCGATCCCAGCTTTGATAGTGGTCATTCTACCAGGTGCAGCTATAGTTCTACTGTGGATGATACTTGCAAAAAAGAACGTTTTGACTGCGCGATGTGACGGCCCAACATACGAGTATATTTTGTAGTGATATAATATCAATATACCATGTCCAAGTCACTATCGGTGTTGAGCTACAGCGTTTCTTTGGATGATAAACAGAACTCTTCCTCTTGTTGCTTCAGTCATTATTACGTTGAGTGTGATCAACCAAAAACATTGCATTCCTTCACAAAATTTCACTAGATATTCAGCCTCTTTTTTTACTGCAACCTTTCCATTGTTTATATATTCTATCATAATCCGTCAAACATCATTTTGGTTGTGTTAAAACACATTAACCTTCTGCAATGTTGATCAGAATTTTGTGAAAATTAGACAATGCGTTATGTCGAGACAACCATTCACTATTCCAAAATATATCAAGGTTCAAAAATCATGCCATTTAAAAGGGCATCAAAATAGCAATCTTGTCGATATAGCCTATTGACCTTCAACTTCAAATAAGAGATGCTGAAATATAATATTTTGCAGATAACTGCGTTTGATTCAACGCATAATGGGAATAGGCTTGCAAAGTTAAGCTATTCAGTACATGCACATTCAATTAGCTACCATTTGCTTTTGTTAATTTTCCATGAGATAAATAAATCTTCCATTTTTTTGTTCACCGACCGATTATTGCCATTATGCAGCTTGCAAACTGACACATCCCTATCTCAAGGTGCTATACTAGAAATTGTATGCTTTCTATCTCTAGAATCTCTAGCATGGTGACCTGTCATGTTTCATAATGGAAAAATGTTAATCAAAAACTTATGAAACAACAAGATAGAGACTTCAAGATATCCGTGTTTAGAGGTAATTATGAGAGATATCCGTGTACAGAGGTAATTATGGAAATTATTAACCTCTTCTGAAACATATTTACAACGCATTATAACAGATAATGGATGATTTATTTCGGTCATATAGAACTTATTAACCTCAGGCCTAGCGGCCTTCGGTTAATAAGTTCTATAATGACCTCAAAATCATCCATTATCTATTACAAAAAACTATAAATTTTATCGAAAAACTCCGCAGCAAGATTAACACAAGAAACGGTCTACTCCGCTGTCTCGTCGGATCCAGTTGGGGCGCGTGTGCATCCACCTTAAGAACCGGTGCCTTGGCTCTCGTTTACAGTGCCGCCGAGTACGCTTCACCGGTATGGTGCCGTAGTAGCCATACTCAAAAACTCGACAGCGCCCTCAATGATACCATGTGCATCATCACTGGGTGCCTTCGTCCGACGCCAACGACATTCCTGCCCGTCCTGTCAGGTATCGAACCCCCAGATATCCGTCGAGAGATACGTGCTGCAAAGCTGGTGTCTACAGCACAGACAACCTCTGATCACATCCTCCATCAACGTGTGTCCGCCGCTACTTCCATCGGCCAACAGAGACTGAAGTGGCGTCATTCCTTCTCCAGCCACACCTCACGCTTGTCCACGGTGTCCTTCGAACCCGCCCTCGTGTGGAACGATGGTCCTCAATGGTCCGCTTCTCCTCCGATATGCTTGTCCAGACCCCCTTTCGCGTCTACCACCCGGCTCCGATCTGCCTCCCAAACACTGGGTGCTATTGAACTGCCTCCGTTCTGAAGTAGCTCGGACCTCGGAGAGTCTCCAACGTTGGGGCCACCAAAGTTCGGCTTCTTGCAGATGCGGCCATCAATTACAGACTATCCATCACATCATCGAGGACTGCCCCTCTTCAAAGCCCCGAATGGTATCGCCGGTCTTCGTTGTCCGGATGATGATACTCGCCAGTGTCTAGTGATTCTTCCCCTTGAACTCTAATCCTATTTCCCTCATAATTGTCGCAGACTCGAACCACTTATTCAAGATGTAAGGCTCGACTATGTGTGAGGGCCGATATAGCGCTCTATTTCATACGAAAATATCAGAGTTCGATGCGAACATTTCTCTTGACAATTTTATGACCTTCCCAATTTGGAGACGGCACATTTCAAGTTCATTCTTCATCGCGTTAATAAAAATGGATATTCTTGTCTAATGACGGTATTATGATTGATATTTTGGGATTATTAAATTCCGAAATACTACTCTGATGGCAAAAATAGTTGAGAAATAATAAATGGAATATTTCTCGAACATCTGAATATCAATTAATCTTAGAGCCCGCATGGGAATACGTTCATCATTTGGTTTGGCTATTTTGGTCAACAAGTAGTTAAAATTGTTCCCCAACAGATTCAGAAGTTATGGTTATGCTATCGAAATTTGAAATCTTGTCAGAGACGTTACGGAAAATATATTCATCGGATGAGCTTCTAGAATTCAGGAAATTGGCAGTCATTCCCTCCAAGTGCATTTCTTTTCAATGTTATAAAATACTACAAGTATTACATTTTCTATATCATCAAAGAGATTTTTTCTCAGTTAGAATTTTAAGATGGCAATCGTGAAGCACGATGATAGTGCACATTCTTATAACAGTGGAATAGTTTGACGTGTAATGTCAGTAAATGATAGATGCAAATCAAATGAAACGAAAGCTTGATTACAATATAAAGTATATAATCTCAAGAGTATTCTTCATCACATATTAAAGCCAAAGGTTGCTATCATTATAGTCCGACAGCCAGAGCGAGCTTCTACAGGGAGTGAGGTCGAAAATGAGACTTACACGGAATGATGTGCACCCAATGCCTACTACGAATCTGCGCGTCTAGTTCTAGTTAGTTCATCTTCTTGTCAGAGTGGATCAAAGAAAACCCTTAATCCAATGGGACGCAGATTGCAGTTTTTGGCAAAAATTAAAAACTTTCTCTGTTTTCTCTTATCGACTGAAAATCGACTGTCTAGAGCCAAAACTTTTTGCATGAAATGTCATCAGGTCATTTCCTATCATTCTCATGAACATTTATCCATGAAGCTACATGCATTCAGATATGGTAAGAGCCTCCTACTGTCCTACTGTGGTATGATGGCCCACTTTATCCACATTGAACCACATTCTGGCATACATTGCATACACGAGAAAATTTAATTTTTGCCAAAAACTGCAATCTGCGTCCCATTGGATTAACATGTGTTTTTCTTTGATCGTCTCTGATAAGAAGATGAACCAACTAGAGCTCGACAAATTTGCAGTAGGCATAGGGTGTGTAAATATGCATCATGTAGTGAAAGTCCCATTTTCGGCCTCGATCCTTGCATAAACTCGTTCTGGCTGCCGGACTACATGTGCCAACAGAAAATCGAATGCTACGCTATCATGAACTACAACGCAAGCCACAATCAGATTTGAATAATGTTGACGTGCAATTTGTTTTCATATACGAAGTATTTGAAGAATAGTACATAAACTGTTTGTCCAATTTACTATGCCGTTGCTTCATGCATTGAAGAATAGTACATAAACTGTATGTCCAGTTTACTATGCCGTTGCTTCATGCATTCTAAGGTTCATGCATTTCATGCATATTTGATAAATTTTTTTTTCCTTTAGTCAAAATATGAGGCAAAAAGTTGTCTGAAAAATACTGCCTGACATAATTCTGAATTTTTTGTGTTATTAAAAACCACCTTAATTACTACGCATTCAGCATTGGTGGGACCTAATACTTCTGGATCGCTAATCAATTTACAAGTAGGCTTAATACACATTATATACAAATAATTTTAGTGTTAACAGCAAGAGAATTGCATTAACTGCATTAATTGCATTAATTGCATTTAGTAAGGATGAGAATTAACAGTGGAATAGCCACAGCGGAATAGCAAATTAAGTTGCAATCTAACAAGTAACAGCGCCACCACTGTTCAAAAACTAAATATAGTTGGAATTGTGTTCGTTTTATGGGATGGAAATTCCAATATTTTTCAGTGGAAATGCACGAAAAAATGCCGTTCCACCCATAGGGTAGGGACAGATAGGTAGAGTGTCGACTCAAAAAGTATCTGTATACAGTGAAAATTTTTGTATGAAAAGATTCAGTTCTCTGCAGAGATTACGGTCCCGTGGTCCAAAAAATTATTTGAGCACTTTTGAAAAAAGTCAAAATCTGCCAATTTATATACTACCGAGATGACTCTCTTATATAAGTAGTATGAAACAAGTTGGATATCAAAAGGAATGAATATTTGCTAATAAGCATCCCAACTAAGCGGAAATCAAGCTGATTATCAAGGGAATTACATGATCCGCATTATAATGAAAGTCTTCATGAAAAAATCATGATCTTATTCGTGCTTTCTTGGCTGAAATTTCAAGTTTTCAATACAATTTTCATCGGCAATGATTCACAAAATTTATGTTTCACTTCATGAATCTGAATGGTGAAATAATTATCTTTGATTATGTTATTTTTCTCTACCAGTGGCAGGTTGGTATGATATGATCTCTCTTATGAAGATTCTCTTGAGGTTCATCATGAAAGCAATAGCAGGTCATCGAGTCGCTAATTTAACAAACATTGCCTCTCCAAGGCTGTCATGACACGGACGATCTGTAAAATAATATCATTTCCTTCTGCATTATACCAACATGATCATTCAACTCCGTTGTAATTCCGTGGCAATTTCTTCAAAACTGCAAAAATTTACATATCTCACATTTGGCAGCAATTACCAATTATACCCCCTTCGAGTTCATTTAATGAAATCGAAAGTGTATGCACATTGAGGATTTAATAAATGCGGAGTTGCCACTCTACCTAATATACTTACTCTATGGTTCCACCAGCAAGCAGGGGCAGGGAAGCAGATGCGATGACTGCAATGCACCGGAGGGACTTTAGCTTTTCATTGAGCATCTAGAATGAAGCTAAATTTGTTATGTACAGCTGTAATACCTGCATTTGCATCATTCACATGTTTGTATTTGAGGGAGTTGCAACTGCAGCTATTGTCTGTTATGTAACTGTTGCTTGTCTGTTATTTCATCATTTGAAATCACGAAAGCATCAACTTTAATAAATGCACATAAGCGCAACACAACAATTTAATTCACATTTTGAATTCACACAGAGATGGGATCAGACTTAAAATTGTAGGTCATCATTCTATTCTGTTCAGAAACATATAACAACTGTAGCAGTTTCAAGCTTAATACTGTTGAATGCTTTTAGGAGTCAGACGGGTAAACCAGAATATTTTTCAAATTGAATTTTAGAGCATGCTGTGCTGGTAAATATTCAACAAATCAAAATTAATTGAGAAAATGATAAATTTAAAAGATTAGCAACTTATAAAACTTGATGCCTTCTTTATACACGTCCAACAGCGATTCACGTGTAATGAGGATCAATCCATGCACATAAGTATGAATACATCTTGGCTCAAGTTCAACTTCCTTACGTTAATGTTATTTCAATTTCAGCCTTTGCAAATTCAGGATAATTCTTTAAATTGAAGCTCGACTTTCAGAAAAAGGGATTCAACTTTTAGAAATTGACGATCCACTTTTTATAAATTTCCAACTTTTAGAAATTCTGAATTGTAACTTTTTAATACAACAATTTTTAGAGGCATTGAGTCCTTGACGCGTACTCTGTACAGTCTATATAATATGACTCGCACAATCCATGAAGTGTGTAAAATGCATTTTACATCGTTTTCTGAGAATCAAGCTAAATTCACAATAATTCCGCGCCAATTATATATCAGCAGATGTCAAAGCTTTGCATTGTGTTTGTTCTTAGAAAAAGAATAGTCAAATGTGCATAAACTTTACAATTTTTTGCAGGACATTATGACAAGATTAAATCTTCAGAAAAGACAGAACAGCCCAATCTCACGATTTACTCAGTTTTGCGACAAACTGACGATTTCCCATGGAAGGCAAGCGTAGATCTTCATATGCTCAGCCGTATTCCAGCATACGGATTGGTTAGTCCGTAATCAGGTTAGTTCGTCACCACCTCATAACTCATCGGTCAGAAAGTTCCTTTTCAAATCTTATCTACAAGATTGATATCGCTTAACTTGTCACATCCGATAACTTGTAATTAATTTGAATTCCCCTGAGGGTGGCGAGTCAACCAATTTCTCCTAATCTAAATATAGATCTCAGATACCGATCTAGATATCCAGATAACCTTAATTCACCTGTCAAGATCCGTTTATCTGCAAAGTGAAGAAGTACAAGGCAAGTTTGAATAAAATACGAGTCGGTTGGTTGAAGGAGGCTCATGCCTGTCGGGACTCGACATTGCTCAAACATAGGATGCCGCCAATCTTCCGCTCTTGATTTCCATTGTTTATTTATGGCGACACTGAGGCATAGACTGTCACAGACGTCTGCACACTTATTAATGTTATTCAGACTTTGTAGATAATCATAATTAACGGAATTGATTACTCACTTTCTCAATATGCGCAATTTTTCCGCGCTAGTTGATGGACATGACTTTTTGCGAGTTGAGTCACCATGAAATATAGCTCTCGGATGATAACCCTGTCAGGTATGCAGATCCGTTCATATGCGAGTAGCCCATAGAATTATATTGTTTAACCGTGTCACTTTACTAGAAATGCAGACTGACTGAAAACAATGGCACATGCAGGAACCAACTAAGTTGGCAAAAAGAATTTCTTGATGCGTAACTGAGATGGGAAAATGGTCATTCATCGCTTGCAAATTGCTGTAAATTTCTTCAAAATGTTCCGATCACTAAGATTCTTTCAGATTCAAAGAATTCGGATAATTGTGCACAAGTTTTGTCGATAAAGTTAGTCTTTCCGATCATTATTGAAAGAGATAGCAGTTCACGAACTTCTTTGGAGAACTTGACATCATCTGTCTCTTTGCTGCGTGATCCAGCTTTAACAGTCAGTGAAACTCCGCACAATTTGGTGTGCTTAGACCGGAAACTATCAGAATATGCCATAAGTCATGAGCTACAAGACATCGGTAGCAAGTCGCGTCACGATCCTCCATAAGCCACAAGTCATAAGTCATTT
This sequence comes from Prostheceraeus crozeri, assembly GCA_907163375.1. NCBI lineage: Eukaryota > Metazoa > Platyhelminthes > Polycladida > Euryleptidae > Prostheceraeus > Prostheceraeus crozeri. The sequence goes on from CAJQUW010012043.1 coordinate 229,763, forward strand.
TGACAATATTTTTTTTCATGACAGAAGAAGAAAGTATATGAAAGTTTTATAATTTTTGTAAGAACATACCGGTAAGCATAAAGAATGAAGTGTTGTATCACAATAAGAATATATGTAAGCATATAGAATATATAAGCACATACCGTATAGCAAAGAGCATAATGATCAAAGTGTGAAATTTTTATACCATCGCCTCCATTAAAGATCATCGTCCAAGGATTCCCACCCGTGTGACGGCTTATAACTAACTAATGGATGTCAACTCTTATTGAAACTTAAATGTTGCGGCTAATGGCTTATCGTGTGTGCCTTCGGGGTAAGCCTATTCATGTCTTGTTGAACTGGATAATAATTGTTCGATAACTGTGGTATTAGGCTATGTCAGCAGAGATTTTGTCATTTCATTAGCATTACAAGATGCGGAGCTTCCCTTCTACGCAAGAAGACATAGAAATAAATTGGGGCATATAAAACCAATGACATTTATAATGTTCAAACAAATGAAAGCTTAGAATGACACATGTGACTGATTCTACCCCAATGATACAGCCGTTGACAAGTGTGTCTAAGTGAAAATGCGTGGGAGTTTTGTGCAACTATTGTGCATTGCATGAAGCTTTGCTTCTAATCTAGAGGTTATATTGTTATCAATATCTATGCAAACAAAGGAATAGAAGACCTGTCTAATTGTATGACGTACGCTATATTTGCTGAGTATATTGTAATAGCAATTATTTTCAATTTAGAAAATATAAGTTGTCTCTCCCTCTTTTTCTTCCACGACAGGAAAATATAAAACCTTTGTTATATCAGCGGACGTTTCAGGTCTAGACCCTATGATGCTAAGCAAAAGCTTTTATTTTTCTGGCATTAAAGAAGAAAGATGGAAAGACATCTTATGTTCTCTAAACTGAAAATAGTTGCTATATTTACTCCCCTCTCAACATAGGACATTAGATACACATATTAGCGAATTTTCGATCATCGTAGGATGTACAAGTAATTGAGAAAATTGTCCTACGACAAATGAATATCATTGTCTATATTTATTTTTTGTATTATGTCTACATTTATTTATGTTATAGGCAAAACAAGTCAAAGAACGGCCAACGAAGTCTTTTTTCAATTCTTTGCTTGCATACGCATACAAACTTGTGTACACAATAATTGCACACGTTTGACTTCAATAAAAAGGCAGTTTTGTACGAGTCTCGTAGTTTATATTTAAAAACGGGCAAGATTTAGCTTTTGCTTCTTTTGTTATGAGGTTGAAACCTTCTTCTGTCAATTTGACAGAAATCTGAGAGTTTCTAATAAGCTAAATGAGAAATTCCAACTTACAGATTTTGTGCTATTGGTAGATCTACAAGGAGATCTCCAATTGTTTTGTTTGTTGACCGTTTTGTTTGTTTGATATTCTCCAGGCCACACCGAGAAGTCAATGAACCTGGACATGACAATACTAAGATAGAAATAACTGAAGCTACAGGTTTATAGATCGATCATTGGAGCGGCTAATTGTCTATCTGTGGTCCGTAATTACGTCCCAATATTGCAATTGCGGTTAGTGAATATTACTGAGCTGCCTATTTAACGACTTGGTAAAATCTATAATATCGCGGCAAGCGAAAGCTACTCAGGTCGAAGTGTTAAAACACCTAACATTTTAGTTCCAGATGCCCTCACGATGACTGCTAAATAACCACAAGGAAGGAAGCATTATATTTTTCATTTTGTTATTGTTTCTGACGTTGATCCCAGGCCATCAGTTCAGCTATACTCTCCGAAGTCAACTTAGCTGCTTGCATGTTTGGTAGGGACTTGTTACATTCATATGTTTCTGTAATTCATAAAACGGCTCCTTGTTGTCTTCTTATCAAAGCTTACAACACGGATGTCTGAGGTGGAGAAGTTGTTCAGAAACATGTCACAAACTGTCAACCGTCGCTGTGGCCTTGTGCTAGAGTGTTCGCTCTGTGTCCGGGAGACCCTGGTTCAAACCTTGGTAGTGTGAAACTAAGACTTTTAAAATAGGTGATTTCTGCATTCTTGCTAAACACTCAGCACAAAAGGAAAGAGAGCGGATGAATGACAACCGGCCACATGGAAGAAAGTCGCCGTGCCTAATCTGCTTCCGAGTATAAACAAGGTTCATTCACTTGTGTAAATGTGGATAAGACATAATCATGCTAACTGTATGGCAATCTGAAACTCGTGCGTTCCATATTCTGTTAAGCTTATTAAAGTGCCATTATCCTCTATAAAAGGTTATCTATGAATTGAGCTAATTTTATGTAATTTTTATTTTATTAGGAATTAATATTTATTTATTTGAAAATCGAAATTCTGTCAACAAGTTCACTCCGTCGACCATAGATATAATTTTCTATAATTAGGAATATTGTAAAACATCATTTAAATACCATGATCTGAGTAATGTAGGCTCTGTGGCACAGTACATGCTGTAGCCACTATATACATTTGCATGGATACCTCAAATCCTCCAAAAGAACTCCAACCTCTATGTATCCGATTATTTTCCAGACAAGGGTAAAAAAATTACAATTATTTGAATTGTGACAACAAGCATCATTAATTTGACATGTAGGCCTTCAGCTCAGCATTCTGTAGAAAGTTTTAGAAGTTTCCATGTGCCATTAGTTTGTTGGTCCATCATCCTACGACCTCGAGGGTTACGAATTTGCTTTGGTGCCAAGATATTGATATACCACGCTAGACTATGGTATAACAGCATAATGATCAGCATAATGCATTTGCCAAATGCAATACTCGTTACTGCTCGAAAGACGGATCTTTCGACGATGCAGGAAGATCGTTTTACATAATGGGAAAACGTCCTCTCAAATCAAAATAATGATCGTCACTTAGAAGATCTATACGTACAACATCAACCGGCTTCAATCGGGTGACACTCAGATAGGCTGCAGGTCCAAATCAATACAACATCTGGCATTTCTGACTTTGTACAATGACTAGTTGGACGTACCCACAGAGGCGGATTCCCTTCCGTCGTCTGTCCAGCAGATAAAGCAATTTATATCTATGGACGCATCACACATCATAGAAATTGATAAACCTTCACTGATGATACTGAACTGTCGATGAGTTGATGTTCTTTTTGATAAATCCAAGAAACCACAGTCTACTTAACACGATTTCATTATTCATTCGCCGCCACTCGAGTCGGGTAAGGCGTCAAGATGCTTTATTTGAATCAATGAGAGTACAATGTAGTCAATACAGAGTAGTCATTATAGACAGTTAGCAGTCAATATAGACACACAGATAAATCAGATGGATATGTCAATAAGTCAGTGAGTCGTCAGGTGTGACAGGAGTTTCATTAAGTCCACATCTAATCTACCAAATGCATCCCTGTTATTCTAATTTGAAAATAGACGCTATGATGTTGTGTTCCTGTTGAAACTGGTCTACGCTTGTGTTGGCTTGTAGTTTGGCGCATTGTTTAACATTCTGCCGAAAATCGTTAGATTTGGCTCACTGGACAGTCAAATTTATGATCTATTTTCGAATATCTGAATTTTGCCACTTTTAGCGGTGAGATGGCTCTGAAAGAAGCGCATTGATCTTCAATATGAGCACAGTACTTTACAAATACTATTTTGTAAATCACATTATGATCAACTACTTCGCCATAGACATCGAATTCAATACTTGAAATTCAAATTTTGTGCAAGTTCTGTACTCTTGCTGATAGTACTGGCGTATTGCATGAAATAACGGGATCTGACTGTTATCAACCATTTTAAGGGAACCCGTCGAAAATGATGAGTTTTTCAAGATAAGCTCTTTATCGAGTACTTTCGGTCATTGCACGCGACCATCGTCAGGACATGAGTGAGACAGCAAAACCAATGCGTTAACGCTGTGAGCGAACATCAAAGAGTCTACACCAACTTAGGGAATGCCGATACCTAACAAATTATAAACATTGATATGCCTCTACTGACAAATACAAATGTCTCTCGGATCGTGCTCAAAAAGTGTGCTCGAGGGAAAACTTATAAGCTGAAAAACAACATGTCATTGGCGCTCTTAAAATGAACGGCTATTCTAAAAAGGAGATTGAACGCTGGTGGCACTTGGGCTCTGGCAAGAGTTCGGACTCATCTTCAATTAAAGGAGGATCGAGAGCTTCACTGCGTATGTGAAGGGTGTCTCCGAAAAATTGGCGTCAATACTCAGTGACATCAATGTAGATGTGGCGATGAGACCTGTTTCCACTTTGCGATCCCAACTAGTGAACAAGAGACCTGAGCCTGCTAAGGTCTTGGGCTCCGTCTACCAGATCAGTTGCGATGAGGAAAGCTGCGGATGGATATACGTGGGCGAAACTCAGCGACCAATTGAGCAGCGGAAAAAGGAGCACTTGCGGTCAATCCGCGAAATGGCCGTGCTGCGTTCTGAGGTAGCGCAGCATTCAATGTCGACACAACATCCCATCTCTTTGGATAGTATGACCATCATCGACAGAGAGCCAGTATGGAACAAGCGGATAGTGAAAGAATCCTTCTGGACTCATAAGCTTGGTTCCTGCAATAAAGTGAAGCACTCTCTAAGTGATGCTTGGAAGCTTTAATGTAATTTTTTCTTTTAATTTCACTTCTGTCTTTTCGGGAAATTTTCGTTTCTTACCTTCTACTTTTGTATTTTGTCAGTAGAGGCATATCAATGTTTATAATTTGTTAGGTATCGGCATTCCCTAAGTTGGTGTATTGACTCTTTGATGTTCGCTCACAGCGTTAACGCATTGGTTTTGCTGTCTCACTCATGTCCTGACGATGGTTGCGTGCAATGACCGAAAGTACTCGATAAAGAGCTTATCTTGAAAAACTCATCGTTTTCGACGGGTTCCCTTAAAATGGTTGATAACAGTCAGATCCCGTATTTAAGTATAGTCATTTTTGCATCTCTTCATAGTCATTTCAATTCTTTGGGCACCTGCAAGTCATCCTTCTTCGCTACAAGCACATTTGAAATTGTCTAGAACTGCAGAGCATCATTTCATAGATACGTCCGTATATTGGAATGGTCACTTTTAAAGAAAAGTCTTCCACACATCGTGTGCATACGAGTATGTTTGAGTTACATTCCATGTCAATTTCTTTTTGTACTCATGAGCAGCCTCTCACTTCTCAGTAAACATTCAACCAGTTTGCCATCGTAAACGGCAATTATTGCGGAGATTCATGCAAAATCGGCAAAATTCCGTCAAAATTGGTTATTTTAAATTTTGCATTGCTTTTTATAAAACAATGATGAGAGAGATTGAATAATTTAATGCTGCCATTAGATAGTTCATTCATTAAATATGTTTCTGGGGGGAAGTTGATGTCATTCGGAGCAGTACTTTAGAAGATAGGGAGGAGACATCGAAGCGCTCCTACTCGTCTAAACAACATAGTTTTGGATTGCTTTATATTCTGAATAATACGCATTTGAATTTTTAATTTCTCACAGTGCGCTTGTTAATAAATGCTGATTTCCATCGAATCGCTCCGATCAGCTGAATATTATCAGTTCTACTGTAAATGCTAAACAAAGTCATTTTTACTATTCATCATGATCTCAGAAAAATTCTCTTGGCGGCATCCTTTTGAAAAATGTCTCAACAGCTGGTCATCATTAAGGTATCGATAGGTTCCCACATTTATCCTCGAGTTTGAGTTCCCATTACCCTCAACTCACCAATCGTTGTTATCACCGTTGTCGCAAAATAAAACGATCCAGCAAATTTCCATTGCGTTCCTGCCCGGTATGATTTCATATTGAAGATGAGTCGCGTGATATTATCGAAGTCTTGATTACTAATTCCGAACTTATCCCTCCACTTGCTCTCTGTAGAATTGAGAATATGAATCTGTAATTGCTCGTGGTTAGATTCCAGTGCGTCGAAGATAGCAGCTCCGACGAGAAGATATGTAATACAAGAAACTATGAGTGCAAGAGTGCGCACGTTCTGTCGACGCATTAGGGCATGAGCTAAGCTCATACGTCGAATAGGCTATTCGTTAAGTCGTAGTGTTGCTGCTTGAAAATGCAGAAATTTCAGCAACACCACTTGAATAATCTGCAATATAATCACACCACTTGAATACTAATTGTAAACTGAACACTGTGATTAGCTGTAGATTTATCACAGAAATTGTTGTGAAGCTCCCAATGGGCACGAGGTTATCAGCAGAAATTGATCCGGAGTTGAAAGATCCCAGCTGAACTTGACAAGGTCTTGTAAGCTCTCAGCAAAATTGATAAAATTTCCAAGATCCCTGCAGGACTTGATTATGACTTGTAAGATCCCTGTAGGACTTAATTGAGACTTGTAAAATCCCAGTAGAACTTGAAATGGACTCGTAGATACTGATGCGCAAATAAGAAATGTAAAATCACAGTAAACTCCTATTGATAAGAATGGAGGCCAGAGAAGAATTTCTCTCGAACGAGAATATGAACTGAATGGCACTGATCATTTGTCAATATTGATTTCACGGATAAAATTGGTCGATGAATCTCATGACTCACAAGCAGGTTTCATCGTGTCTTCGTTCTTACTCACAATGTTGCTTATTTCGTGTGAGTTGTCTCCTGTAAGCCGTCCGCACACTTTTGGTGTGTGACTGAACAGTGAGAATTGAGGAGAATCGAGAGACACTTGGCAGAAGAAAATAAACTCAGGCAGACACACTCATACATTCACGCGTGAACATGTAAGTCACACTACTGTCGGAGAACACAACCGGTGAATCAACCCACGCTGTTCTAGGATCGTCGTAATTTTCGGTGTCGTGACGCTTACTAGACAGGGAGGCAACTATTGGTTTGAATAGTTTGCTATGAATGAAATTCCCTGCTCTGACGCAAAGTGTTTTTATTCGTACTGACGAATTTCTTTACGTTTATCATCTGTTTTTCATTGCTCGCAGGTTTATCAATCTCCGCAGAGGAAGATACGAGATTTAGCTTGCGTCTACTTTCTCCAAACTCTCAAACGAATGAAATTAGGAAGTGTTTAGAAGAAGATCAGCATTTTTCAAGTCTAGAATTCATTGAATATCCCTAAATTAAACAGAGAGAATCTTGCAAATCAACCAATGCCTTCATTTAATTGAACGATAAATGCACCCGCTCTTCTCTGCCTTCACAGCAAAATTAAGTATCAAATGGCATCAATCTAATACAGATTGAGCGATGGCAACAAAGTTGACACAACCTGGTATTCAGAAAAAAGCAAACAGTGAAGGATAGATATAGAAAACGTGGAATAAATGGATCAATACAATCGCAATCGCAGAAATCCAACAGATACGGAAAGATATAAACAGCATGACAGAATCTCAGTCATAAACTCATAACTCATTATATTGTGAATAAACTTTTATCCCGTTATATCAGGTTTCAAGCGAGCATCTGCTCAAGAATAAAAATCATAAGCATCTCTTCAAGCGTCCTATTTAAAAATGAACTACGTATTAATCATATTAAGCAATAAACAGATGTATGTAAGTCATTTCGATAAGTATGATAGCGAAAAACCATAAATCATAAATCGGAGCACAATGACAAGCCGTAGGCCAAAATCCTCAAGGCATAGGTCATTAATGGCTTTTTCTGCTTACCACTAGGTGGTGCTATGGTTTACCAACTACAGTACCTACCAAAGCAAATATAAAGTCGGTTAAAAATTTTATTCCAAGCATTTCTCTTTTTGCAGAGATTATGTTGTAGAGGTCTAACAAATATTTGATCAGTTTTTATATAGGCATCTGTTTATTCATGTATTTGCATGCTAACTGTGTGATACTTGAGATTTTTACATTCAAGTTGCATGAAATCCATTAGTTATCAAATAGAATGAAAATTCTCTGATAAGAATGAAATGATAAAATTGCCATTAAAAAACTTCCAGTTTTAGTGCGACACAATTGTTTGTGCGGTTTATGTACCGCAACCGGCGCATGCAGGTACTGCACTTTTCATTTGACTGTATGAGCAGCGTGAACTGCTTTCATTGCACTTCACTACAAGATATTCAGAGGTGAACATTCGTTAATTTTAGTTTATCAACGATAACGACAATTCGATAAGTCAAAGTTGTATGTCGATATTCTATGACAGATTAAAGACATTGAAGACCGGCCGGGTGGTCAATTAGGCTTATGTCGACGATGAAAACAGTGATAGCAGTTATACACGTTCCACAGTAAGGAGCCAAATAAAAAGAGTGTAGAGATCTACCAATATGAACAAAGTGAACACATCAGATACATCGTGTTTTAACCAAGCTGCAATCATTTAATATAATGATGAAGTCATTATTTGCGACATAATTTGCTCAAGATCGATCCTTGAACCAAATGTCATCCCATAGAAATTCTACCTCTAAATAAAAAAAAAGATTCACTTGTGAGTGGGCTAGTCAGATTGTAGGCAGGACTGTCAAGTGAAAAGTATATATCTTTGACTCAATTTTTCTTTGTGATAAATTCGTCAAATGGAAATGTTTTTCACACCGTTCGACTCTTCACGATCTAGATCAACTGACTGTTTAATGTGGCTTCAATGTTCCAGTTCGTCAGAATTCAGCCTTGAATTTGTATTACGTTCAATGGAAAGCAATACGACTTCTTGTTTCGTACCACTTGGACTAACCATGTGCGAATACAGACGGATAGCAGAATCTTCTACACGAATGAAAAATATAGAATTTAGAAACCTAAAACTTTGTCGGTGCTTTGAATTGCAAGCAGAATAGGTCAAACAGCTTAATAGATCAATAATTAATTGAAACTTCATTCATAAATGGTTGCATCATAGAGTTCTAGATAAAACTGTAGACCTACCTCATCACTTGACACATATCTTGTAGCCCAGTTGAGCGTGTTTGAGCGGTTTATTTTCTATTCATATAAAATTGTTCAGAACACGCAAAGCAATTCTTTCTCTTCGGATTGAATAGCTAGAAAATTCTTCAAGTGGTGATTACTTTTACTCATCATAAACTCATTTTCTAATTCCTTTTTGAATTACTGATTTAGTATACATGTAAAGTAGGCATATATTTCATTCTAGAGAATATCAGCTAGCTAATTATGCTCTACATTTACTTTCTGTGAATACATCTGTAAAGCAATTGGAGAAGAAACATGTGGCAATATGAATTGTAAAATTGCATGTCTTTATGTTATTTCAATATACGAGTAACTAAAGAAAATGCTTAAATAAAGGAAAATTCACTGAGCCCTTCATAGAAATGTGCGACAGTCGCTTGAATGTTATTTTCCTTGTCTTTATTGTGGTCTTGATCACATCGTGCAATTAACTAATCCTTGCAGCCATTGTCAATCAAACGTAGGCCTCATGAAGGCATTATCATTCAGTTGATTACAATGAAGGCATTGCATTCATCAAAAATTAAAGGGCGCCAAGCAATAATAATATAATTTATTTGGACATTCATTTCCACAATCAATTATCAAAAGTAGAATTCGACTATAAACCTATAAAACCTATCTCAAGAATACTGTGCTGTAAAGTATTTACACAAGATGAGGATCCAAGTCATGATATTGTTATCGGTTCGATGTAATGTTTCGAATATCTGAACACTACAAGAGCAATTATATATAATTTATCGATCAATACATGTTGAACCCTTTAACTAAAATTGTCTTAAATTGTCCACTCAACAGCTTGATTATTCTTGTACATGTTAAGTTCAACACTGACAAAATTATCAAAAAAGTTATCATGAATTTTTTGCATGTGCAATAGAGCCTATTAAGGATGCATGGATTAGTGTGAGTATTATTGAGTAGGTCTGCGTGGCGATAGTCAGGCTTGCCGATGAGAAGCGTCACCTCGGTCCTGGTTTCATCAGCGAAGTGCATCAATTGAGGCATGACGTTCCTCAATGGCATGCACACATTTTCATATAGTTTTCTTGCGGAGACAGTAGATCCACGCCTTTCTTTAGTTCTTCATAGCTCTTGGAAATAAGAAGTCGAGATCTTATTGTGCTTTCTTGGTTGAAATTTTAAGATTTTGATTCTATTTTCATCGGTATGAAGTTATGTTTCACTAATTTTGTGTTTCATTTCTTGAATCTGAATAGTGTACCCATTTACATCTTTCAAAGTTAATTGAAGTCATTGTCTTTGTTTATGTTATTTTGCTCTGCCAGTGGCAGGCTGACTGTGATATATGATCACGCTTAGGAAAATACTCTTGAGCTTGAGCATGAAAGTAATAGGAACCCATCGAATTGTTAATTTAACAAACATTACCTCTCCAAGGCTGTCATGACACTGAGGATCCGTAAAATACCATCATTCCATCTGCATTACAATCATGATCAGTCAATTCCGTGGTAATTTCTTCAAAACTGTAAAAGTTTGCATTTCTCATATTTGGCAACAACACCAAACTGTATTCACCTCGAGTTCATTTAATAAAATCGAAAGTGTATACACATTGGGGATTTAATAAATTCGGAGTTACCACTCTACCTAATACTCTATACATTATGCCAATAAATTGAACAAATATGTTGGCTATTATTACAGCGTAAGGAAGGGAAGGAATCTCCTCCCCTTGTGTTACGAGAATAGAAGTCAATGGATTAGGTCTATTTGTTGTTTTATCTTATGTGATTTTTGATTGGTTCAAAGTTGTGCTTCCAATTGATATCAGCGGACTGAAACATCCTGGACTTCGTGCGGAGAATGTTGCCTTGAGATTCGGGTCTTCTATGCAAAAATAATTATAAATGGCAATATTGCCAATAATACCAATTTCAGTTGCCTGTTGCCTGAGGTACGACTTATTCTAAGAGAAACTGCTGGAAATAGCATTTGCAATCTTTCATACCGCACGAGCTTGAGTTAAGATCTCGTGACGGCTAGAGCAGCGCATATACGTGTACTTGTAGTGTAAAATGTTCTGTTTAATTTAGTAATATGATGAACCTGGTCTTTCTTTGAATTAAAGTCAAACCCTTTGAAGGGTGAGTTATGTGCACCTTCTAAGATTCAGCAACAACGCTTTAATGTAGAATGAGGTGCTTCGTGAATGAATATACCGGTGCGTTAATCACTTGACCAGTATTCAAAACTACGCGGGTCACGCAGGTACATTAGGTCACTGCTTATTTTCTTTGGATTTATCCCGTGCAATATAAAATGCAGGGTCCAATCCAGCTTGTTGATATTGGGAGTCAATATCACATAAGTTACTTGCACCAAAAATTTCAAGAATTATCAATTATTTTCAACTTGTGAGAAATAGCGATTCTTAAAATTAAAAATAGAATCTAAAGTTGATATTATCAGTTGCTTGCTATACCTAAACACCTCAGTTATTCAGTTGTGAAGAAGCGTGCGTTTCCCTCTAGGCCTATTTTCACAGTAAATTTGCTAAGATATGAAAGGAATGTATTGCGACACAGTGAAACTTATGTGATAGTGTACACTTTAAAATTTGTTGTACAATAACTGAGATAAGTGAATGACAACTTACATGAAAATTCTGACAAATTAGGCAAATTGAATTGTTGAGCACATGAATTCCTTGGAATCGATTTCAATAAATAGCTGAATAATAGCTCATCCAATGCGGCTGTTGAATTCCAAGCTTGACAGATGATTATTAAATCAAGAATTCAACATGCATTACGTTTAGAATAGCACAAGAGTGCTCGGATTGCTCAGTTGGCAGAGGGTGAGCCTACGGTTCGTTGCAGAAGTAATGAAGTCTACGTCTTGGGCTCAAGAAATAACTCAATTCTAATGAGAGTTAATTGCCACTTCACCCTTTGCTCCATAAGTCTGCTTTGCTGTACAGAGAAAGCCTGACAGCCTGCATAAACCGATCGATTCCATTTCAATGCGGAGTTGCGGAAGAAACTTTTGCGAGTGTGTTCGCTTTTTAGCTGCATTTTTTAGTCACTCATCTGCTGATGACATTAACAAACCATTATGCCATATCGATCTCATTTCACGATCGGAATTTTGCGAAAAGTTTAAATACTGAAGACTTATCACAGCGCAATTTTGCCACTTTTCGCAACCTCCACCAACATCAACAAATTTATTTATTTTCATATTGCTAGCAGCATCTTGTTTCTGATAGTAGCTGGATTAAATGTCATAATAAAGTATAGGAATCTATTCACATCTCAAAGGAACTTGTTCTAATATTATGATGATTCCACTATGGATGATTCAAGTTGCAATCTTCCTCCGTGTAGTCAATGTGATTACTTGTGAGTAATAATCACTTTGTAATAATTTCTTTGTAATCTAGAGTAACTATATGTGCCTAATGTTGTAATAATACATCTTAATATTTCTCGATTGTTAAAATTGATCTCAAAGCTCATTCATGCAAAATTTTGGCAAAATGTCGTTGTAATTGCAGCAACAATTATGAATTTAATTGACAATTGATTGAAGATTATTTTACTGACAGCATAATTACATTTGAAATCAAATACCATTTTCTGAAATTTGCCATTATTTGCGACTGCTCCCTTAGCGGGAGAAGTGAGAGCGGATATCTATATGATGAGTATATAAATCATAAATATTGTACACGGTGTCCATAAAGTTTTGTACCTGATATCAACCCAATGCCCAATTAGTCCGGCAGCCAGAAAGAGTTTCTGCAGGGAACGAGGCCGAAAGTGAGACTTTCACAGAATGATGCACACCCTATGCCTACTTCGAATCGGCACGTCTGCCGAGTTCTAGTGAGTTCCTCATCTTGTCAGACAAGATCAAAGAAAAACGCATATAAATCCAATTGGACGCAGATTTCAGTTTTTGAAAAAATGAAATTTTCTATGTTTTCTCTAATTAAACGAAAAGTAATAAACTCAGAGTCACAATTATTAGCATGGAATGTCTTCAGGTCATTTTCTTTCATCTTCATGCACCCCTGTTTATAAAGCTAAACACATTTAGATTTGGCGAGCCTCTTAATGTCAGCAAACACCAACATTTTGAGCAACCTCATCCACACTCAACCGCATTCTCACATACATCGCCGATCAGAAGCATGATAATAGCACATGCACATCATAGGAAATGACCTAGACATATAGTAAACCTACACAGTGTTTAGGATTGTTTACTATAGATATAGTTGCTTGTTTATTTTTAAGCCGCTGGTCGGCCTTCAATTGTCTTACCATGGTTAGTTTTGTATCTTCATTTCATAGTTCATACATGTTTTTCTTATATTTGTCTGTAGTTGATGAGCTGTTCGAAATATCTAAGTAATAATTTTGAATATTGATTTACGGCTGTAAAACATCTGTGCATTCTATTAAATGCCCTGTTGAAGGAATACGAAAGCTTGGTATCTCAGAAATTTGTTTTTTTATTCCTGAGAAAGCCAGAGGCTATTTTTGACATACTATATTATATTCATGAATGGCCAAACATTTACGTACATTATAACGCTGTCATACTTTGATGCTTTAATCAACCATTTAGAAAATTAAGTACAGATAACGCTTCAAGTTATTCATCACATCACGAAGATGGTGACCAAATTAGATTGCTCGACCCCTAGATTTAATGGAGTGACGGTACTGAAGACGCCGAGACGAATCGGCATTTGAAGGTTGAAATGAGTCCTATCCATCGTGTGAAAACCGATTGTAAAGGGGATGTGATTTTTGTTCCAATTTCCAATTGTGGCAATTTGTTCGAAGCAGCTCTCTTGCTTCTTTATGTACTATTCAACGTTTTAAGGATGCATTTGTTTGCTGAGATTATCGAGGCACATGTGACAGCTCCGAAACGCAGGGTCTCCTTCAGTATCACGTTAGTAGCACACCACACCTCTCATCAACTCCTGAGTGCCCCCAAATGAATTTGTGAACATAATTCGGACTAGATCAAATATTTCATTGGAACCATACACAGGTAGGCCTCACGAAAAAATCAGGTGTCATTATTAATCTTGTAAGCACACACACAAATCTCTTTGAATCCCTCTCAGACTTCGCCTCTGGCATTCTAATCGAGCTTACAGGCACCTTCTTCATTCTCAGGTGACCGTGACAACCCCAAACTCCTCACAAACTCCTTTCACACCTCTTGATTCCTGCGAGCTCCCCTAACTTTTTTAAGAGAGAGATCTACAAAAATCCCATGCCAAAATTCCATCTCAAAGGGAAATTTTACAAACATTATTGGATTTCATTTTTTCATGCCGAGAACATGTATATCAGAATACGGACTGTCATTATGAGAGTCTTAGATATTATATTCAAGTTACGCGTCAGCATCCAGCCTATTGCAAAGTCATCATTTCTGGGAAAAATAGCATGTTGCCATGTAAATCAAGGAAGTATGTATGATATCCTAAAGTACTTTAAAGTATGTATATACATGTACAGTACGCGACAGCAAGTTTTAGACATGCAACATTTCATTGATTTTTTGACACAAAAGTCTAAGATTGTGTCAGATAACTGTAATACTTTTGTAATAAATCATGTGATCACATCAAGAATGAAAATTAGGGTAACATCTTACAGAAGAAGCTGACTTTCATGAAATTTAGTTCGATACTTTGTATGAAATCCTCGAGAATCGATCAATGCACTCACACGTCGTGACATCGATCTAACCAAAGATTGTTTAATGTTCAATATCTCATCATTGTGATGCCACACTTTAATGAATCCAGTTATTATATCGTTTTTTGATTTCGGCTTCATTTTCAGAATTCGTTTCTTCACTATTCCCCACAGATTCTCTGTGGGATTGATATCCGGGGACGATGGGACCAATCCACGACGGTGATATTGTTGGAAGGAAATTCTTCCATCGCCCGCTTGCTCTTATGACATGGAACATTATCTTGTTGAAATACTCCATCTGAGCCAGGATACCACTGCTGAAGCTGCTGAATAACACGATTCCTGATTATTTCTGACGCATACCATTCATTATTCATTTGACCTTCCACAATATGGCTTCGTCCTGGGCCGTAAAATGATGAGAAGCAAGACCAAACAATAACTCTGGTCGGGTGCTTTGTCGATAAACAAAAGTGCTCAGAAGTAAGGGGAAACCATCGACAACTTTGACAAATTGTGGACAATTATCTCTTAATTCAATCAGTGTCATCACTCCAGATGACTTTATTCCACTGATCTTCTCCCCAATTACGTTGCTGCAATGCCCACTGATAACGTTATTATGTCTGAGCCTTAGTCAAAAAGGGCTTACTTTTTGGAAGCTCAGCACACCAACCAATGTCATTCAATCCTCTTTGTATTGTCCTTAGGCGAGCGGAATCAGCTCGGTCACCCTTTTCTTCTGGAATATCTTTTGCAGTCATTCTCAGATTGTTTCCACTAATGATACGCATATGAAGGAGATCTCGGTCTGATAGCTTTTTATTTGAACCACCCAGTTTTGATATTTTAAATCTGAATTTCCAGCTTTTCGATATTGTTTCAAAATAAGACTCACACTCACAAATTCAAGATTCACATTGACGTGTTATTGATTTTACGATGCACGTGATTAGTCATGGTTTGAAGTTGAAGTTTGATGCATCAATTTGAATTTTGGACCATAGAAATCAAGCTCTAAGAGAAAAGAAGCGAAATGACTGCCTTAGTGTCTGTTTAAAACTTGCTGTCGCGTACTGTATAACCATGCCGCAATCGCTCCATCTCATCAATTCAAAAAGAAGAATTCGTATCAAATTTCAGAAAAATCAGATTTGATCTCGCTATTCATCAACACATTCATCAAGCTTCTAAAAAATCCTACTAACCTGAGATCAGCTGTGAGCAAGACATAGTGTGAATCTGCGTCCGGCATGTTTGATAGATTTATATGACATTTTCTGGTAATTTACATCTTCTGTCGTGTTTGAAACAGTTAATGCGGCTGAATTGGTCAAAACCTCAAGATTCATGCTTACCCAGATATCGTCTCTTCTCTAACTCTAGCCTGTAGCAGAACCAATTTTTATGACACATGCTTTTTCCTTATGCTGAGCGTGGCATTATGTTGTGACATGTTGGTTAAAAACGGTGGATTTCCGAAACCCAGCTCACTCTTCAAGTTAATGAATAACGTCTGTCTTTGCATTCTTCAATCTAAAGTAGGGAGAGGGTGGGGCACATTGAACATGTTTTTGAACTTTTTTCAACAGTTTAAATACACTTAATCAAATGAACCAAAATCAAACTGAGATGGCAGGTTGAGGGCATGCTCAGTAATCTCTAAGTTGTTGGACGTTTTTGTGACATTTCATCTCATGACAATTTGAATTTTAAAACTTCTGCCAAAGTGGTTGAATGTGTGACCCATGCGTGGGGCACATTAACCACCTTTGTTTATTGCTCTCCGTGTATTAGGTGACATTGCCACGCGTAATTTTACGCGTAATTAGTTACGGAGCACCCCAAACATCCGTGGTTAAAGGCCGTTTATGCTTATACACGCATACATACGCGCTGCATTAAGAGTTAGCAATCACGTGATCTGATGCTGTTAAAACATGGGGAATGTTTATATATAAGCGCGGGCGAGCGTTTATAGTTTACGCGTCGTCTACGGTTGTCCGCGTTGCCGCTTGAACCTCGGATGAGCCGCTTAGCATGTTCTGTCTGCCCTGAGCATGAAATTTAGGTCCTATCACATTGTTTAGCCTCTGATACATACAGACACATGAGACACAAAGTCTCACCCGACATCTGTTGCAATGTCACACGGTATCCATGGATGTTTAGGGTCATGTGCAATTACGCGTAGTTTACGCGTGAATTACGCGTAATTGAACGTGGCATGTCACCTAGTGCTGATCTATAGCTTCAGTTCATGAATAATCAAAATAAAACAACAGAATTAATAGACTGAGATTTTTATTGTCAAAAATGATAAGCTTAGTAAATATTTGATGTGAAAATAATACATGCTAATTCCTGAAAGTAGACCATCAGGTTAATTCATCGACAGAAGAACCCTGGTAAGAGCATTAGTGCTGAATGTTTTGATGCAACTACCTCTATCATTTGTGATCATCAATTTAAGCATGTGTACGCATCGTGCATTACAGGTAGACATGGAAGACAAGAGTAGGCCTAAGCAAAAAAACTGATGAAATATCAAGGACCAAAGCCAGAGGCATTAACGTTTCAATTTGTTTGACCACCAAGCGATGCTACAGTGTATTCAAAGACACATCATTTTGATTGAGACCACTACTGACTTATGTCAATTTATAAATTATTTTCAATATTTATTCTTCGAATGCTGCCCTGGTGCTTCGTTTTCGAAAAGAGTTGCTGCGCACAAAAGCGAATACCAACTGCTCAAATATTTCTAAGTAGTCAATTTGATAGTGCTGCAGACCAATGTGTAGCATAATCACATGTCATAGAGTCACTTGCTCTATGTCACATGTCAAAACTTGTAAATCACTCAATAGCATCGAAGTGGGCAGATGAACCATGTTCAAAGTGCCGCATCGGGCGGGTGGTTCAATGTGACCCAGATCGATCGTTAACTTTTCAAAACCCTGCTCGTGTTCAAATAAGGCTACACTCAAATAGTTTTAAACTTCTAGATTAACGAAACTGATTAAGAATAAATGAGAAAAGTGCTGTCCAATGGAAGTATACGGAAGATCTTGGCTATATTAGTAGTAATCCCGTTCCAAAATCAAGGACAGAATGAGCAACGATGAGTCATCATGCTGACAGCCCCCCCTCTGGAAGGCAGGAAGGAGTTCGCCAAGGATGTGTTGGGAGGAATGGGTCCGAGAGGAGGAAACCGCCCCCCCCCCCCCGACGACGACTCAACCGACCAAGTGGGTTCCTCATTGAAATTGGCGTGTTTGACATGTTCATGAAAAATCCCCCCCGACGACGACGACTCAACCGACCAAGTTGGTCGAAAAGACCAAAGTTGTTCAGAATCATGTGAAACAAACTTCTATCAAGGTTTCAGGTTGAAATTCGCACAAAAATTTTTTTGAAAATTTTCGTCACCTTGGGCCTCGACACTTAGGATTTTTTCGTGAAAAAAAATTTCAAAATGTTGGAATTGAGCTCCGAGACCCATCCCATCGTGTTTGTCGTCAAAAGTTGGGTCGGTGAAGTTTCGGTGAAAAATCCCCCCCCCCCGACAATGACTCAACCGACCAAGTTGGTCGAAAACACCAAAATTGATCAGAAAGGTCTGAAATGGACTTTGGTGAGGTCTTCAGTCGAAAAAATTTTTTGAAAATTTTTTCAATACGGTGGTCGAAAATACTTAGGATTTTTTCAAGTCCAGCTGCGAAATGTCGCTTTTTTAGTCAACTTTGACGATTTCTCA